>CAJHZI010000532.1:1062500-1172500 GCA_905160935.1 Enchytraeus crypticus | reverse complement strand
TTATTGAATGATTGACTTATTGATGATTGACTTATTGATTGATTGACTTATTGTTTTATTGACTTATTGATCGATTGATTGATTGATTGATTGACTTATTGATCGATTGATCGATTGATTGATTGATTGATTGATTATTACAGAATGATGAGTATGATGTGCATGAGCATGGCACTGAAGACAGTTCTAGGGATGAACTTTAATCAAAATCTTCTCTAGAAATATTTCATGTGTATTAGTTCTTAGTGATATTTATGTTGTACATGTTGTTGTTGCTCTTCTCTCAGTTACGTGACTTGCTCATCGTTGCTCTCAATTTAGTGTTCTGCCAAATGCCTGATCCGAGGCATAATGCCGTTAATTTGTATATATGATCACTTAGGAGAACTTTAGAAATCAACAAAATGAAACTAATCTCGCGGTGATCAGATAACAAAGTCAGTGCCTTTACTAAATCTTTAGCCTGTGGCTTGAGAGTATATGTTTTATCTTGCTCTGCTTCTCTAGCGTATTTATTACACGTGACTGAGTTATTGATTTCTGTATCGAGATGTTAATCGACGTTTACGATCAGTGGTTAAAGTGGGAATTGATAGCTTTGGGAACGCTCAGAATTTTTTGGGCACCCTGTAATGTATTTGCAGATCTCCTAGTATATAATATGCGCCCTTAGCAGGGGAACGCACCTCAGAAAAAATTACAGCTAGGGGAACACAGTTCCCCTGTCCCCCACCCCCACTTTAACCACTGAATACAACTGTGTAAACTCTGTATTGCACTATGTTACTGTGTTAAAGACTGATTGAGTTACGTGTTAGATCAGTTAGTGTTTGTTTCGTTTACTGATATTGGTGTTTCAATGTGGGAACAGTATATATAGTTTGTAAGATATTGATATTTATTGTTTTTAAAGTTTATTCTGTAAACAAACAAATTATTTCTATTGTGCGATACTCTGTATAATAGTGAATACTCACAGTTTAGATCTGATGGTCTTTGTGTATTGCTGCTGTACTGTTTTATTTATAATCTCAATTTTACATATTAAAGAATTGTGATATAGCTCCTGATTACTCGTACTTGTTTGTGGTATTTACAGGTGAAAGCTCATATGCACATATTATAAGCTATTATATCACTCTGTGTTATACATACGTGATCTTACTGTGTGATTTGGCTATGTTTTCCGGCACTCTGAATCTCTGATATTATACACTATACATGTACATTGTACATCGCTAGATTTTAACTACTTTCCATCAAATTGCAATGAAGTTTGTATCAGATAAAATGCATGTGATATAGACTTAAATATTTGTGAAATTATAAACTACATACACACGATGTGCACGTAAATCTCAACGCAACGTCAACGCACATTGAATTAGAAATCTTCTGAAGTGTATTTCATTCATAGCTTCACAAATTCGATGACGACACAGCGCTATATTAACATCAGATGTAGCTACTTAAAAATATTGCTTACAAATATTTCATTATTTAATAAAAATATTTTAAGCGATACTAAAGAAACTAAACTCTGTCTTAACAGCTGCTATACTGCATTCAGCAGACGAATAAACATAGATTTAAGCATAGTTTCCCCTTTTTTTGTGCAGTTGTACCAGATAAGCCACCGGATGCATGTGGACTGCTATATTTCTTTAGAAAATATTTCTGTCAGATTTTGTATAATCCGGATATTTCTCTAAATCGAGTACTAGGCCTGTTAAGCAGATCAATCAATCAATTGAATTTAACGTCCGGTTCATCGTCATAAGGCAATTTCAGATATATGTGATATATAAATAGATCTAGAAGTATATGTATTTCCTTGAGAACTGCTGGCCTAATGGTATGAGAAATTGATTCGAACCAATAATTCTCAATTTTGCAGATTCTACTCCTAGTTTCGTTGTTTTAGCAGCGAGTTGTGTGGCATTTTCTCGGTAGTTTCTAGGCAGTTACATGGTTTTTGTAGGGAGATTTTAAAACGTTTATCTGACAAGCATGAGTAGACGGATTCTTACCCAAGTCAGACAGTCTTGTAAAGTATCTCATATTTTATGAAGCAGATCGGTGCACTCAGTCGCTTTTTCTGTATTTCCATACATCTACAGTATAAGTACAGTACAATACTAGTTGATCTTATTTTATGTGCTTAAATCTTCATATGGAATCTCTCACTGCAATCATTTCCTGCATTTGTTTATGCTGTGTAATGGAAATTTATTGTACTTATCGTATCGGCATAGCTTGTCAACTCATATGTGGAAATGAAGAGGAAAGCGGAAGACAGAGAAGAGTGGAGGCGTTATATATCATGGACCTGCCAGTAGGCCGTGCACTATGAGAGAGATCGGCAAGCTTCACGGTGTTTAATGTTGTCGTGGATTTAATTGACTCTCGAACTTTTATTTGAATTAGCCACGCTGTCTCTGCGGTAACATCTACGTGCATCCTACTAAATGAAAGAATGGTAGCAACGGACCTGAGATTTGAACCTGGGCCTTACGAATCTGAGGCACACAAAGCCCCCAACCCCCTCACTATCACCGAGCTGCATTCAAGTCAGGACTTCACAGGGGCTATCTAGGGTCTGTGCTCGGGTGTGGTTTGGACCAATGTAGCATATGGCAACCGCAAACGATCCGCTGGGTGAACATAAGAGCCGACTAAGGCAGAAGCTGAGGATGGCAAGAAAGGACCCACCTCAGCATGAAATATTTCCCCCAGGATTAAATGGTAATTAATCCCTCTAACTAAAGAAGGCAACGGAAAGCCACTTTATAAGCTATACTTTTCCCAAGCTATAGGCTACATAGGATATGGATAAGGCTTAGACTTTGTGAAGGGATTAACTTGTTGATCTAAGGAGTGCTCTTATGGAGCGAGAAAGCAGACTTTGAGTATGAATATGTACCTTGAACCTGACTCTTGGCAGTGCACTGAAGAAAGAGAGATCAAGAGTCTTTACAGATCAAGTTTGAGCGAAGGTCATAAAATACAATCTCAGTCAGGTCCGTGTGCGAAGCTGCACTGCAACTCTGCAGGTTTTTTTAGCATATCTCGCACTCCTTCCATTGTTTTGAGTATTGAAACGAGTACGGCCGGGATTCTTTTAAATGAATTCTGCCGACTGGTAGGTTCCTGTATTAACATGACTCTGCAAGTCAGGTTCTTATATGAAGTAAGCGGTAACGAGTAAACGTTTCCTGTCATTTATATTTATAGAGGTGACCAACTAGATTCCAAATACCAATGTAGCTCCAATCTATAGTTCTTAGATAATCAGACTACGACATGCCAAATATATATCATTGCCGCTGTTGATAACAAAGTTGTTGTTGCTATAACTGCTGTTGATAACAAAGTTGTTGTTGCTATCACTGCTGTTGATAACAAAGTTGTTGTTGCTATCACTGCTGTTGTTGTTGCTGTAATTATTATCACTTCTGCTGTAGTTGATATCATTGCTGTTGTTGCTATCACTGCTGTTGCTGTTATCATTATCACTTCTGCTGTAGTTGATATCATTACTGTTGTTGCTATCACTGCTGTTGCTGTTATCATTATCACTTCTGCTGTAGTTGATATCATTACTGTTGTTGCTATCACTGCTGTTGCTGTTATCATTATCACTTCTGCTGTAGTTGATATCATTACTGTTGTTGCTATCACTGTTGTTGCTGTTATCATTATCACAGCTGTTGATGTTATTACTATTGATTTTATCATTATCGTTTCTGTTGCTGCTGATATCGCTGTTGTTACTGTCATTGCAGTTTCAATTAGTCGCCTCTGTTTTAGAGAGTATTTACTAATACTATAGATCTTAAATTTGTGACTGTTTGCTTGATTTGCGACTTTCATTATTTGTTTGTGCTCCGGGCTTATTGATTGTTTGTACCCTAGTATCACTTGCTCCTTCTGCTATTTTTTATTTTTATCGCTCTCAATGAATATTCACAGAAACGTAATAACGTGACTAGCCGCCTCGGCCCAATTGTTGCTACTATCTTTAGCTTTGACTCAAATCTTGCCATTCTGGCTAATTAGAGCTGTCAGGGTTTTAGTATTTTGCGTGGTAACGAAGTCTTGAGCTGTTCGCATGGCTCAGTAGAAGTCTTAGTCAGCTCTTGCGATTTACGGGCGGTCTTCAGTTGTTCTTTTCTCGTATTTCTAGATCAAAAACTTCTCGTTTGTACGAACGATGAACGTTAGTTAATCTAAATGATTTTATTTTTCAGGCAATCAACAATTATTTTATATTGCTATTGTGTTATATTGCTAGAACTTATGTAAGTAAGTGCACATGAAAGTTTATTAATTTCTAAATATCTTACTTTGCATTCCACATGACGTTTTTCTGTTAACTTAGTTGTTACTTTTGTATTTTGTACTTTTTGTAATTCTCTTCTACTTTGTGATTATTTAGAAACGTTATTCTTTATAATGTACAATGCAACCTATGCAGATTAAAAAATAACCTTTAGTTGCCTTTACATATAGAACTAAGGTAAGTGTAAAGTTTCAGTCCTAAAAGTGACTGACATGGTCTGATGAGACTTTGAGCCTGTAGTCTCGTACTTATCCGGAAAGCGTTCTACCGACTTAGTTACAAATCTATTTTATCTTAATTGTACAAGTCTACGTACTTATGCTCTCTTTTACCTATTTGTAGGCATAAATTATGTAAAGAAATTGGTAATTTTAGTTAAAACAATTTCAATGTAGTTTTCATTATAAGTGTGCCATAGTTGCTTTTACTTACTCTTGGTTTTTCCTGTCAGAATGTCACAATTGTTGTCTAGATTTATGTCTGCAAGCGTTGGCCAATGTTTGTGTGTGTATCGCTTTATATACCGGTTTGTTGATCGAATGGAAAGCAAGCTTGCCTGATATGTAGCAGGCTAACGGTTCGAATCCCACCTGGACTGTATTTGAAGTATCCCTTGTGTCATGAAAGAGGCGTTAAACTTAACTTTATACTTTTCTTATAAGCTTCAGAGATTCTGGAATATGTGTGATTTTATGCTTTAAAATTAATCCGGAATTTGTATGTAATTTTACGTGTTTACTTGCCATACTTTCATCATCGTCATTATCATCATATCTTTCCTTAAATCCCAGTTTAACTAGGTTCGGGATACGAATAAACCTTCTCATATCCTCTCTGTCCCACATCATATCATCAGTCAATTCCCTATTTTTCATGTCCTTCTTAATTATCGCATCTTAAGTCAGTTGTGGTCTATCTCTCTCAAGCTTAACATCCAGTTCTTCCCTCCAAACTCTCTTTACTACATCCTCATCTGCCTTTCTTACAATATGCTCATACCATCTCAATCTCGACTTAGCCAACCTATCTCCGATCCCCTCATCAGTTAAATTACTTGCAAATTTCAGATTACTTTCCCTATTTTATATGTAAAATTATAAAATTAGGTTTTATGCCTGTTTCTTTTCCAAAGTGTACTGCCAGGAACGGTCCGGCGAGATTTAGAACCAGTGGCCTCTGCTTTTTCAGTCAAGCATGCTATCAGCTAGACCACCAACCGGTTTCTCTCTCTCTCTCTCTCTCTGGTATTCTGCCAAGTGGTAGGTCCAAGACACATGAGCCTGTATATATTGAAACGAAAAACAATTAATTTCTGGCATAGCTGACGGTTCACTATGAAGTTATGGTCTATAAAAAAAGTAAATACGACTTATAAAAAATGATCAGCTACATGTATGTAGCAACATGTATCCATCACTTTTAACACTGTTGACGTCCCTGGCATTGCCTTATGGCGAGGAACCGGACGTTAAATTCTTATTGATTGATTGAATGATTTTAGTGGCAATTGCGAGGAACCGGACGTTGAATTCTTGCTAATTGGTTTATTGACTATGATACCATATGTTTAAACCTTTAGGCAATTTAGACCATTTCCCGCATAACCATTCCTGTGAAGGTCCGATATTTTACTCGCAGATCAGCGCGGCCGGGATTCGAACCCACGAGCGTTTACTTCACCTCAGGATCTGGAATTTGAAACTTCATGACGTTACCAGTACTCTATTAAGACATTGATTTGTATGTGTAAGTTGACGCTTTGCGTATTTGTTGTGAATATTCACTGTAGTACCAGAACACTTCAAGGCTTCAATGAATATGAACTATTTCGCTAACTGTAGACGCTTCAAATATTTCATCAAGATTGTGATTATTCGTTTTGTGCAGTTGTATCGTTTTCATGGGGTATTTAGGTAATAGTTTAGGCTCGATAGTTGTCGTAGACAATTTCTGTTTTGTTTAATGTGTTGTACTTGACTGAAACTCTCTCTTGCTCGGTATTTAGATGTCTGAAATTGTTAACGTTGTAATAAAAGAGAGTTGAATGGGCAACGGCTTATCAGCATTTATTACTCAATTAATTACTCTGAATTGTGTGTTGTTAACGGTTTATCAGCACTTATTACTCCATTAATTACTCCTAATTATGTGTTGTTAACGGTTTATCAGCACTTATTACTCAATTAATTACTCCGAATTATGTGTTGTTAACAGTTTATTAGCAGTTACTGCTGAATTAACTACTGCAATTCGAATTGTGAAAATTTCTGAAATGCGGAAGTAGGGTCTATTCGTTTAGGCTATCTGTTCTGCAATAGTACTTATTTTACGAAGGTATTGATTTTCTATAATCCTACGTCCATGCCTGTTTCCGTAGTTCTGCTGAATGGAAAAGCCAATATAAATGTTCACAAATTCGCATCCTACTTCGATGTTTATTATTTAAAAGACTTGTTGTAAAGTACTTAACGTCTAGGCCAAAACCATGGACTTAAAGTTCAAGGCCAAGGACTTGACTTTCAAGGCTAAGGACCTGACTACCAAGGCCAAGGACCTGACTACCAAGGCCAAGGACCTAACCACCAAGGCCAAGGACCTGACTACCAAGACTAAGGACCTGAATACCAGGGCCAAGGACCTGACTGCCAAGGCCAAGGACCTGACTACCAAGGCCAAGGACCTGACTACCAAGGCCAAGGACCTGAGGACCTAGGTCCGTGCCAAGGATCTGTTGGTAGTAGTACGAAATTCTGCGATGAAGTTCTGGTTGAGGAAATGGACACTAAACAATCACTATTACTATTATTTCAAAAGCTCGGCGATTTGACAAGCCTTCTTACCTAACATAAATTCTCCTTCTCTACCATCCCTTATATGTACTTCGTTAACCCGAAGCCAATCTTCTTTCAGTTCCAGACATTCTTACGTCATTGGGCAGACGTTTATTCTCTTACTCAGCACTCACAATCTGGAACTCTTTGCCTACTAATCTTCGCCCTTGTTCGCGTCTTTCCACTTTCTCTGGCAAGCTCAGGATATATCTTTTCCCACCTCAGACATAGGCTAGTCTATCTATCCTGACCAACTTTTGATCACCAGACTGGCGTCGATTAGGACCTTAATTACTCTCTTATGCATAAGTAATTTTCGGAGTGGTTTAGGTGAATTGATATAGTATACACAGATATATACTTTATATCTATCTATCTATCTATCTATCTATCTATCTATCTATCTATCTATCTATCTATCTATCTATCTATCTATCTATCTATCTATCTATCTATCTATCTATCTATCTATCTATCTATCTATCTATCTATCTATCTATCTATCTATCTATCTATCTATCTATCTATCTATCTATCTATCTATCTATCTATCTATCTATCATCTATCAATCATTCATCAATCATCAATCAATCTATATCTCATCTATCTATATATATATATATATTATATATATATATAGATATATATATAATATATATATATATATATATATATATATATCAGTGTTTGTAGGGACGTCCATGACATTATTATTGTATGAGAAAACGGACGTCAAACCTTTATTATTACTATTGATTCCCCAGCTATAAAAGCTATGGGATATGATAAAAACGATTGAATCAAAACCAAAATGAATCGCCACCCGGTTACTCAAGATCGTTAAAATATGAATAAAAGAGCCACGATAGTAAACAGCATTGGATCTGTACAACTTGGTCGAGAGTTGTCAC
The DNA here is from genome assembly GCA_905160935.1 of Enchytraeus crypticus. Lineage (NCBI taxonomy): Eukaryota > Metazoa > Annelida > Clitellata > Enchytraeida > Enchytraeidae > Enchytraeus > Enchytraeus crypticus. Next base: position 1,164,415 of record CAJHZI010000532.1, on the reverse strand, counting down.
GTTGAAAAAGAAAATAAGTCTTTCTCTGATCACCAGTAGGTCTACAGTACGTGAAGAAGTTTGTTTCAATTGTGTTAATGAAATCGATCGGCTTCAGCTGGGTTCATGAGATTCGCAAACACGTGAACAATGGTAACAAAAGTTGATATTGTTGTGAATTGAACTGCTCTTCGTAGTTATTCACAACTTTTAGGATGCTGGCCTTCGAGTAGTTTTATTATTTTATTCTGTTAGAGGCTTCGGTGCGTTCACTCATACTCAGTTCAGACTTCATGGTTTCCCTTTACTTTATGCCTGCTTACATGGTCTCGGAATAGGTGCAAATTCCTTTCTGTTTAGAACTCTATTGCATGTCCTCTGGGGCTAGTTATGATAGAGAGACATGCTAGCATAAAGTAGTATAATGCTTGACAGAAACAAAGTAGCAGTGAACGAGGAGGATCCTTTATAACTGAACATTTTTCAATTAGTCAGTTATCTGTCGTTGTCGCCTTTTTACTTGAGCACAGTCTTCTCTTGAAATCGGCAACTAGTACATGGGTTAGTAATAATTATCATAGGCCTGAAATTGATAAACTTCAAAGTCTAACTGTAATTAAGATAAACGAACTATAAGCCTATTGTTGCAACTTTCTAATAGACGTACCAGTGTAGCGTTCTAGTATAGAGAACTTACCAGTGTAGCGTTCTAGTATAGAGAACTTACCAGTGTAGCGTTCTAGTATAGAGAACTTACTAGTGTAGCGTTCTAGTATAGAGAACCTACCAGTGTAGCGTTCAGTGTAACTTACCTTTTAGCATTCAGACACTCACATAAATAATATAGTATATTATTTTTTGTGCGATTGTCTGAATGCTAAAAGGTTGTGTTAGGTCATGTAGGCTAAATTAAGTTAATTTAATTAGTCTCTTAATTTTTCTATATTTTAATTAGTTCTACAAGGGTATAACTTTTAGGCGGTTAAGGAAGCAACGGACCATACTTTCGCTATTCACAACCATATTTCAGGATTTGAATCATTTCCTTTCTCAACCCTTCAAGTAGTTTTTCAATCTTTCCAATTTGTTTTAGAGGGATGAATGAATATCGTAATAGTATCCCCGCGTGTATATACTGATGAAAAAAGGCTTTTTGCTGTGATTAACTTGTTTTTTGTGTGTCTAATTCGTTGTTGTTCTCTTTGTTTTTAGAATGTCTAAATAACGTAAGGGTAACGTCATGAAGTTTTAAATGACAAATCCTGCGGTGAATTGAACCCTCGTGGGTTCGAATCCCAGCCGCGCTAATCTGAGAGTAAAATCTCGGACATTCACTGGACTGGTTATACGGAAAATGGTCTGAATTGCCTAACGGATTAAACATGTGGTTTTAAAAGTGATAGATATCTACATAGTTGATTATTCACTATAATGCGCGTTTACTTTTACTTTTTTTGTTTGAGATGCCTAAGTATCTGCACCAATCAATAATGTAGGGCCTAATCAATATAACCTAATAGGCCTACATGCATTTTACTCTGAAAAAGAACCTCTGGAATACAACCTTTTAAACAATGAATGAAAAAATACATTCTCCGCTATGGTGTTTCTTACGCAGTGTGTGGCTGTTGCAATTATCTAATAACAAATTATCATGATAGCAAATTAGCACTAATTTTCCTAATAATACATCTCAAAAGAAGAATATAGGGGGGCGTAATCAGATGTATTGTTGATTTCTTAAAAGCAGATCTACACAGAAGTATACTATTAATTAAATTTTATATAGATATTAGGTTGGAAGTTTTGGAAAAATTTTGTGTAATATTTAAGGCTACATAGTAGCTGCCTTTATGAAATGCATTTAAGTAGAATAAATATAATTCTTTATTCTTATAAGGTATTACAAGAATAGTATGCTACGAATAATAAGCTAAAACCAATACGCCAAATTCTAGTGTTTTCGTATAATAAGCCTTTGAAAGTCTTTCTCAATGGCTAAAACGAAAGTTATGTCTCCGGAATACAATACGAAATTTGTATTTCGCAGCATAAATAGTCTGTGATTTTAATCCTCTAATCTCTGGCTGGTGCACATTGAAGATAATGTGACCATACGTGTTGATACTCGTGCAAAAGTTCTGCATTTAGAGCGCACCTGGTCAAAGGTGTTTAAAAACATAACAGGATATTTGACTCTTCAAAAAGTTAACAATTTCTATTTTATCAAATATTAGTCTAAAATAATCTAGTCAAATTATCGACGACCATTGAAGTCATTTGGCCTCGATAATGTCACTGACTGTCGCACTGCGTGTTACTGCGCAATGCTTGGTGTTGCTGTCTATCAGTGTCTGCCTGAACATGGCCTCGGAATGTTCTGCAGACACGAAGCAGGACAAGAAAGCGTTGAACATGCACAAGGTCGGCAGCCTGAATCTTCTAGTCTTTGTCTGTCTGCTAGTCCTCATTGTTCTCACTATATGGGTCTTCAAGAAATACAGGGTTAGGTTTCTACACGAGACCGGATTGGCCATTGTTTATGGTAGGTACAGTAGTTAATGATAATGATTATGTAAGGCAGATTTGTGTGGCCTGCTTAATTTTAGCTATTGCAATGCAACAACAACAACAGCCACAATTATTGTGCCACAGTGCTCCATTACAACATCGAGAACTATTTAGACAAATCCAAGTTGGTGAGCAAAAAGGTCCAAAACAGTGCAAATACCAAATTTTGGAAAATCATTCCAAAGGTACAAAAATGCATTTAAGAAATTCAAAATAACATTTAAGGGTTGTACTGTGTATTAAATGTTTGTGTTTTAATCATGTGTGACTTATAAAGTATTGGTAGGTAATTAGTTGACTAGTTTTGATTCATTTTTAGTTCCCTCAGGAGAAAAATTTTAAAGTAAAAAAGCTAAAAAGGTTTTATTATTAAAATTGTACTAGTGCAACATTTTTAATGGAGACACCTTCTGATTACATTCCTTGGTGGTTATCACATTGTGCTTGAAATTCTTAATAATGTAACTGCTTCAATATAACATTTTTTTTTAATACACAGGCTTGATCATCGGAGCTTTGATTAACTACACAATAGACACGCGGACAGAGACACTGGACTTGAATCACTCAGCAGTGAATGTAACGCTGGATGACTTTGAGCCACCGGATGTTATTAGATTTCACGTGTCAGTGGGAGAGAACAATCAGTCCAATACGTTCAGATATGGGTATCAGTCGAGAGTTACAAACAGTGAACTAGAGGCAAAGGTTTGTTATAATGTGTATATCAGTCAAGAGTTACTAACAGTTATCTAGAGGCTAAGGTTTGTTATAATGTTTATATCAGTTAAGAGTTACTAACCATTACCTAGAGGCAAAGGTTTGTTATAATGTGTATATCAATCAAGAGACACTAACAGTTATCTAGAGGCAAAGGTTTGTTATAATGTGTATATCAGTTAAGAGTTACTAACAGTTACCTAGAGGTTAAGGTTTGTTATAATGTGTATATCACTTAAGAGTTACTAACAGCTAACTAAAGGGAAAGGTTTGTTATAATGTGTATATCAGTTAAGAGTTATTAACAGTTACCTAGAGGCAAAGGTTTGTTATAATGTGTATATCAATTCAGAGTTGCTAACAGTTACCTAGAGGCTAAGGTTTGTTATAATGTGTATTGATCAGGGTGTCAACCATCACTATAAAATCACTAACGGTGATCCAGCTGAAATTTAGAATAAATGTTAGGCATTTGGTATATACTAAATATTTTCTATATTACAGACTCCATTGTGCTTGAACTTAGTGCCTTTAATGCAACTCTAGGTTTGTTTAATTTAATTTCAATATATATTTCTTCAGAGTTGTCCAATGGTAATACATATTGATCCATTCAGTGTTTCCATTCATTAGATATCTATCTTTCTCTAGTAATCTGTCAAGCAGCAGGGTCAAGATAAATATTTCTATTCAATGTCTGCTTTCACACGTGATAAAGAGTGCTCCATTAATCACAAATTTATCCCCTCATAGAAGACTATGCCTTATCCACACTTGCTTAGATATTCATAGTCATGGTATATGCTGCTAGTGTTAACATATCTCTCTATAGTGCTTGGCCAAGTGGCAGGTCTAAGGTACATATTCATGCCCAGAGTGAATTCTTTACCCTAATTTAGCACTCCATAGACAAATAACCTAATTCTCAAAAAAGCATTGTTCTCTCCAAAAAGGCAATGCCTTATCCAAACCTATGTAACCTAAAGCTTGGGAAAAAAATATGGCTTCTGAGGTGGATTCCTGTTGCCTACATCAGTTATTATTAGTCGCCTCTAAATACAGGTGCAGTTAACGGTTAGTCTATCCTTCAGTGTATTGGACACAACAAGAAAATAAGTTTTAAAATATGAAATAATAAATCATGTTACCTTAATATTATTTGTCTAAACCCTAATTAAACTGAGATTAATTGGAAGATGATGATGAAAATATTATTTGTCTAGCTTTGAAAGTGAAATTATTTTATTTATATGAAAATTTATACTAAATGTGTCAGACGCTGGATTAATGCTGCATAAGGACATGATAAGAAGATTTATACTAAACAATCTAGTAAATTAATCTTGTGTTTTATATAGGCTACCTTTGACCCTGAGATCTTTTTCAACATCATTCTTCCACCTATCATCTTCAATGCCGGCTATGATATGAAGCGGGTAGGCTATCAAATTTTACCTTTCTACTAATACATTTTGATTTAAATAGTTTGTAGAAGTTGTGCTGTAATAAAATGTAGGGCTATGACCAGGTTTTAGCACCAGTGATGGTTATGAAGGTTATCATAGAATTTGAATCTGTTTAATAAGTTGATGAGAATTTATTCTCCATTTTTTCTTCCCAAATCGATGTCAGGGACTTTAAAAAATTTGTGTCTGGTGCTGTCTGTTACTGATGATTGTTTTGTTGGAATAATATAGTTTATTTATAATCATCTAAGTAGTAGAGATTAATGCTGAGCTTGATTTCGAACTTTACCAGTGTACTTATGTAATGGTTTAGTTAATTTAATATAAAGTAGATTAAATAGTAAATAAATACATAATTTTTCAAATACTAAGTATCTCATTAAATAAAAGCCTACAGGAGAACTGCTATAGATGGTCTGGCTGGTAGTCAAACTGATCTCTGGCTTTACAGACAAGCATGTTATCGACTCGGTGGTCCAATTGGATGAAGTCAATTGGATGAAGTCAATTGGATGAAGTCAGTTGGATGAAGTCAATTGGATGAAGTCAATTGGATGAAGTCAATTGGATGAAGACAATTGGATGAAGTCAATTGGATGAAGACAATTGGATGAAGTCAATTGGATGAGACAATTGGATGAAGTCAGTTGGATGAAGTCAATTGGATGAAGTCAATTGGATGAAGTCCAATTGGATCAAAAGGCAACAATTACTAATAACCGTGGAGAGGAAGGAGGAAATGGGTCTTAAACAAGCATCTGTGCTTCCTGACCCAGTGTGCCATTATGTATTAACATTACAGAGTCTGGAAGAAAATATATGCTTGTTTAAGATTATGTATAAGTCAATTGAAACAGTTACTGAGACAAAGAGAAATCACTTGGAATCTGTATTTTCCATGCTTATGCGCAACATTTTACCGATGGACGTTAAGAGTTCTTGTAAAAGCAATGACAAGTAGTTGACTGATGAAGTGGTCGCATTTGTATACAACAGAGGACTGGTGGAATATATGCTTAGGGTCTGAAATTGAGGAACACACTATCGAGAGCATAGGCTTAATTCTCTTGTGGGTTTTGTTTTACAGAAACATTTCTTTAGGAACTTTGGAGCGATTGTGACTTACGCATTTCTGGGCACAACCATGTCCAGCTTTCTTATTGGGTATGCATTGGTTCTCTGTCTCACTATCTGCTTCTCTCACTGTCGTGCTCTGTCTCTCTTTCTCTATCTGTTACTCTCATAGTCATGCTCTGTCTCTGTCTATCTATCTGTTGCTCTCACTGTCATTCTCTGTCTCCTTCTCTTCCTTTCTCTCTTTCACGCTGTGGTGTAGAATTATATCAGGTGATATCATATGATGAGAGGATGATATCATCATATCAAAATATGACTTCTGAGGTGATTTCCTATTCCCTTTTTCAATTTTTGCTTAGTCACCTTTTATGACACGTACAGTTGGTGTATTACCTGACACAACATGTGAGAGATAGTAGGTCTAAGATAAAGTTTCTTACTTGCAGTCCACTATAAAGAGCTTAGTTTAGCGACCACTGAAGTAATGAGCTATCTTAGAGGGCATCTGCGGGTTTCTATGGAATGTAACATTTGACTCGTGAAGTGATAAACCTTGCTTTGTTTCGACTTGTTGAGTTTTAACAAATCTTTATTTCTCTTCATTTTTTCTTTCGTGTACTACACGTAGTCTGCCATCAAAATCAGTCCTAAGTGCGACATTAAGTAGTTTGTCATGTATATAGGTTATGCCTTTGCTGCTCATTAATATGCAATGAGAGAATAACTCACTGTTAATTCTTTGCCGTCTTATTATCATGTTTAATTGGCTCATATGAAACTCGTGCTGAGCCAGAGACATGTTGACAAGTTGTTTGACAGCAGATCAGTAGGAGCAGGGTTCAAATCCAGAGCTTTCTCCATCACTGACATGCTGTTTGAACAGGAAATTGACGTTACATTTGGCAGTGACTTTAACTAGGCATTATTTGTGTTGACCTTTTCTATAGAGCAGTGATAGTCTTCTCTTAGGCTATAATCTTCACAATGCAAAACGCTGGGTGAGGCCAAATCACGTTGGGAAGTGTAACTTCAGGGATGCCGCAGGATTCGGTGTTGGGACCGCTAATGGTTTAAGAGGTCATAGCTATACATGTAAGCTATTTAAGCCTGGTATAAGGACAGACACAGGAAAGTTTTCTTTATCTCAAAGGGTGACTGAGAGGTGGAACTCTTTGAGTGAGGAGGTTGTGAATGCGGTGTCGGTGAATAGTTTTAAAAACAAGCTGGATGTTGTAATCGTGTGCAATTGGGGATTGAAATAACCCTTGGCTTTCTTTCCTTTTTTCTACTACCTAAGTTTGAAGAAAAGAATGAAATAACGAAATATGGTAGCAGTTCTGGTGAATTTTGGTAAATTCTGGTAAAATAAAATAAAGTTTAACCTTACTTTCTTGATCGAAACTGATGCTAAACTTGAAATTGATGTCAGTGACGAGGAGAGTACTGGATTTGAACCATGCACCTACTGATCCGCTGTCGAGCAATATGAAGAAACCACCGGCTCAGCTCATGGCATGTTGATCTGTAATGGTTGTTGTTTACTGGCTTTCAATGTGTTGTGTTTAGAAGAATCATGTGATGTTAATCTAATGAAAACCAACCTAGACTTCTCTGCGTTATTTTATGTTTAACTATGGGTACACAGGATTGTTTTCTCAGGGAATGACGCCCCTGCATAGTAAACGTTAGTTGAAGCTGAGAAAGGCACAGAGGGCCCACCTCGTCATAAGCAGAATCCTCCAAGAATAATGCTATATCAAAAGGAATGTTGTAGATGACTTAAAGATCCACTCGTATGTGGACGTGAAGAGGAAAACGGAAGATAGAGATAAGTGGTGGCGTTATATACCATGGACCTGCCAGTAGGTAGTACACTAAGAGAGAGAGAGAGAGAGAGAGAGAGAGAGAGAGAGAGAGAGAGAGAGAGAGAGAGAGAGAGAGAGTATGTTAACTGATAGGACATCTTACCGACTGATAGTATCTTACCGCCGTCGAGTATCTTACCAACTTCGCCACTGGTCGGTAAGATACTCGACCGCGGATCAGTTGATGCGGGTTCAAATCCTGGGCTCACCCGTCACTAACATCGCTTTCGAGTGAGGAAACTGACGTTAACCTTAGCTTTACCAGCTTTTACATGTTGTTTGCAGTGGAGTCATGTACGGAGTCAGTCTGCTGTTTCATATACACTTCGTCTGCTTCACTGACTGTCTATTGTTTGGTACGATCATCTCGGCGACTGATCCTGGTACTTCTAGTTATGTGTCTGTCTCCTTCGCGCTCTTCCCCCCTCTCTCTCTTTCTTTCTCTGTTAATTAGTAACTAAAGTGAGATTGAATAGTTATTGTACTCAAGAATAGACCTACAGTAAACTGAATGCTTCGTAAGAGGCGTCCTAGCAAAAATTTAAGAAGACAACGAGGAACCACTTCTGGTTATTAGATGCAGTGCTCATTATGAAGCACGAAAGCAGAATGTGAGTAGGAATATGTACCTTGAAGCTGCCTCAAAGCAGCACATTAGAGAGAGAGATAGAGAGAGAGAGTACTACTAACATTTGCTGTATTTCATGATTAAATTATATTGTGCAGTGACTGTTCTCGCTATATTTCATGATCAATTTTTTTTGTATTACGCACTGACAGTTCTCGCAAAATTTCATGATCATTGTATTACGCAGTGACTGTTCTCGCTATATTTCATGATCATTGTATTACGCAGTGACAGTTCTCCCTATATTTCATGATCATTATGTTACGCAGTGACAGTTCTCCCTATATTTCATGATTATTATGTTACGCAGTGACAGTTCTCGCCATATTTCACGACCTGCACGTTGACATGGATCTCTATGCTCTGGTGTTTGGTGAAAGTGTTCTCAACGACGCTGTGGCCATTGTTCTGGCAGAGTAAGCTTGATTCCCACATTGAAATGCACCTCTCTTGTGTGCTAGGCTGAGGAGTAAAACTTTAATATATATTATATTTCCCTGTGTTGTGTTTGAGACACAGAAGAATAGACCAATCGTTAACTGTACGTGTTGTAAGAGGTGATTAAGCAAGAACTAAGGAAAAATATGGATACCACCCCAGAAGCCATATTTTTCCAAGCTTTAGACTACAAAAGATATGAATTCTTTTGTGAAAGATTAACTTGATATATGGATAGACGGTCAAAAGCATTTCTCTTTGATCTCTCCTATTCAACCATTGCACACGAACTGAGACCAACATGTAAACCTCCATTCCACTAGTACACGCGTCTTTGGACTAGTTTCCCGGATTTTGGTTTTGAAAAATTTTTGGACCCCATATTCTGCTCGTCGGATTGAATTTAGTATCATAGTGATCAATGTTGTCATGGTCGACAGTAGCACACTAATTTCGTTGTTGGTGGAGTGCGAAACTTTAATGTTGGCATCAAATTAAACTTTTAAAATCTTTTCTTGATAAAATAGATAAATTAGCCCTGCAGTAGCCTTTGTGTAGGTGTATGTATGCATTTGTTTGTAGACAAAACTGCTGAGGATTGTATACACTTGTTTAAATACAAAACTACGGAGGGTTGTATAATTATTTATACAGAACTGCAGAAGATTTAAAGATCCATACCAACTTCAGAAAGGGCATTCGTTTGGTGAGCACCTAGGCTCCAGAAATTGCTACAAAAATTTAAACGAATGGAAAAGTCTCAAATAGGGGATTGGCTGGTGTTGTGGTGTAGGACTGAGAGGATTTGAGACAGTCTATTCGTATATCGTTTCTATTCGTGACCCTAGTTAAACTGGGATTCAAGGGAGGATGATGATGATGATGCAGAGGATTTACTGTAGATAATTATTAGAGGAATACTGTTCTTCGCCTGCCGAGCTCTACCTCTTCTCCCGGCTATGATGGTGTAGAGTAAATAGTAAACTGTGGAGGATTTTGCACATTTGTATGTACACAAAACTATAGAAGATTATCTATATAATAGTGTTCATTGATGTCATTGATGACTGTAGCACTCTAATTGTTTTTATTATTATGTTATTATTATATTTGTGTATACACAGGACAGTGGTGAATGCTAGAAGATATTTGTCGAATTTGTGTAGGACTATAGAAGACTATGGTAGTGGAGGTTTTGATGGCACAGCTATTTTGGTGTGTCTGGGACAGTTCTTTGCCATATTCCTCGGCTCCACACTGCTGGGCGCTTCACTGGGCTGCCTCAATGCTCTCGTATCCTTTCAGTACCATATCTGCTGCTATATGAAGTTGTTTACATTCTTTCGAGATACATTAGTGTCGATTTAATATCATATTGATACATCCTGTGTGTTGCATAGAGATACTGTAATATATACTGTTTAGACTTTATAGCCATTTATCGCCATATTATGTGCATTAAGATATTGAAGAGAACACCAACCGTTAACTGCACTTGTCGTAAGAGGCGACTAGGCAAGAACTGAGAATAGCACTAGAAAACCACTTCAGAAGTCATATTTTTCGGAATCTATAGGCAACTTATGGTTCAGATAAGGCTTTTTGAGTAGGAATAAGCTTGTTAATCGGTGGTGTGCTAATCTCTTTGTGGAACTGAATCAGAAACTTAGTATGAATGTGTATGTTGGACCTGCCATTTGGCAGAACCGTAGAAAGATACTTGAGAGAGAGCACCATATTTAATACCGTTGACTAAACTACAATTAGTGTGACAGAGTAGACTGTTAATATGAAATTAAAAAATATGAGATGTGAGCAAAAATTTGACGCAAGAAACATAGGACGCATAGCTGCATTAAATACACGGTAAATAAGGTCACATTATAACCACAACTGCATCTACGTTAGTCACCTCTTATAGGTTAAAGTGGCATCACCGATTGCACGAGTTGGATGGTCGAATGGATAGCACACTCAGCACACAGCATGTTGTTCCACTGTACATCAGTAGGTGCCGGGTTCAGACCCCGCGCTCTCCTCGTCATTGACATGCTACTGGGCAGGAAACTCCTGTTAAACTTGTAATTGGCTTTCTCTGCTCTTAGAACTCTTGACTATCAATGTCTCATCACAAAGCTTTGTTCCTTTGTTTCCTACTGTCAAACATTGGAGTCGTTGAGATGTTTGAGTATCCAGAGTAATTTTATATTCAGATGATTTAAAGTCTTCAGTATAATTCAAATTTTAGACGCTTTTTGCTAAGCATATTTAATTTATAGTGTGATTTATTATACATTATCATTGTGATGATTTAAATTATATAAAAATAAATAAATTATTTGTTACTCTGTGAGCTCTGATACATAGTGTATAATAGGTAGAAGTAATATCCCAATAAAAAATTATATAAATAAATAATAACTGATTTCAATAAATAAGTAATAGTAGAATGTCTCAATAGCGTAATGGTAACGTCATGAAGTTTGAAATGGCATATCTTGACGTAAATTAAACCCTCGTGAGTTAGAATTCTAGCCGCGCTGATCTGAGAGTAAAATCTTGGACATTCACTGGACTGGCTAAACGGAAAATGGACTAAATCGCCTAACGGTTTAAACATATGGTATTAAAAGTGAAAGATATCAGCGTAGTTGAACAAATCATTTTAATGCGTGTTTACTTTTTCCTTACTTACGTACGTACTTACTTACGTACGTACGTACTTACTTAGTTACTTACTTTTTTAGTGTACTTTAACCTTGACCCTCATCACTTCTGTGTAGTTGACGAAGCTGACTCGCATCAAGGACTTTCCTCTACTGGAGACCTCGCTGTTTGTGCTCATGTCCTATGGAACATTCGTGGCAGCCGAGGCCTCTAAACTGTCCGGTAGGCTGATTGGCTGCCGTTGATTTGATTTAAAATCTTAATCAGCAATTGTGAATACAATTAAAGTGCTACTGGCGGCGCTGACAAAACGAGCACTGTAAAATTAGTATGCTGAGAAGCGAGGAGTAGAAAGATCTAAAAATCAGTGCAAATCCAATAATAAAAATTATTAAAAATAACATATAGAATATGTCAACTATATTTAAAAACATATGTGTTTGTATAACTTCAATTGACAGAGAAATATGTCAATAAATATACATTTAAATGTATCAATCTTAATATCACATCAATCATCCCCTTGCTGTCAGGGTCGTTTGAAGAATAGACCATCGCTGCATGTGACGTAGAAAAAAGGGTGACAAAAAGGTGACTGCACGTGACATAGAAGGCGACTAAAGCACTAAGATCTACATCAACGTCAGAAAGGGCATTCGGTTGATGGGCGCCTAGGCTCCAGAAATAGCTAAAAAATTTTAATAAACTTGGATTTTTCTCAATAGTGCACGATGTTATCATTCACGACTGTAGCACTCTTATTTTTGCTGTTATCTAGCTGACTACCGCTGGAAGCAACGTCAGTAATCAGTAATTCGCTTATATAGCAGATTACAGAAGACTTGGCACTGTGCCAGTTGTGACATTTCGAACTACTCTTCTTGAATCTTCGTTGTCTATATATGCTGCTGTTAGTACATCATTATGAGGCACGATTTAAGAATTAATTGATGGATGGAATGATAGGTAATGCAACAGTGCTGTTTTGTGGTGTGTGTCAGATGATTTGCTGATTGATTGATTGATTGATATTACAGGTATTTTGGCAGTGCTGTTTTGTGGTGTGTGTAAGATGATTGATTGATTGATATGACAGGTATTGTAGCAGTGCTGTTTTGTGGTGTGTGTCAGATGATTGATTGACTGATTGATTGATTGATATTACAGGTATTGTAGCAGTGCTGTTTTGTGGTGTGTGTCAGGCGCACTACACATTTAACAATCTCTCACCGGAGTCTAAGGCAAGAACTAAGCAGGTTCAGTGGCTCTCTCTCTCTCTCTCTCTATCTCACTCTCACTCTCTCCATCTCTGTCTCTCTCTCTCTCTCTCTCTCTCTCTCTCTCTATCTCCCTCTCTATGTCACTCTCTCTCCATCTCTGTCTATCTCTCTATCTCTCTCTCTCTCTATCTCACTCTCACTCTCTCTTTCTCTCTCTCACTCTCTCTCACTTTCTCTCTCTCTATATCTCTCTCTCTTTATCTCTCTTTTTCACTCTCTCATATAATTCAATTCTCAACTGATGATATTTAACAGCTGAATGCTAAAGCTTTGGCCTGCTTATTTAAGCACCAGTTTCCTATTTTACAAGATTGTCTGTGACGAGGAGAGCAATGGATTTGAGCCCTGAACCTACTGATCCTCAGTAAGATTACTGAACAACATGCTACTGGATCATCCATCATCACTTCTTGAATTTTATTTATGGCCAGATGAATTGCACAAGCAAAAGGGGCCTTCGGTAATAAAGAATTGTTAACGAAAAGTCAAAAGAAAGACATGAAGATAAGGATAGTGAAAATATTGGTTTGGACCACGCTATTGTATGGATGTGAAACGTGAACCTTAAGGAAGGAAGATATTAGGAAACTGGAGGCATTAGAAATGTGGATTTGGAAAAGAATGGAAAGGATTAGCTTGACTCAAAAGGTTAAATGAGGAATTTCTAGAGTTTGTACAGATAGACAGTTGATAAATGTATTAAGAAACAGGAAGAATAGTTGGATAGGGCACATTCTAAGGGTCTATTAAAGAGGTCATAGAAGGTAGAATGGAAGGAAAAAGAGGCAGAGGCAGGCCGAGATTGGGTATGTTAGATGACATAAAGATCCACATATATGTGGACATGACGAGGCGTTATAACCATGGACCTGCCAGTAGGCAGTGAACCCAGAGAGAGAGAGAGAAAGAGAGAGAGAGAGAGAGAGAGAGGGAGAGAGAGAGAGAGAGAGAGAGGTCAGCTGTATCTTTTATCACAATAATACATCCCAGTAGTTTAACCCAATAGATTATCCACTCAGTAATTATTGTTGATGATCTATTAGCTACATTTCTCAAGAAATTAAGGAACAAGTTTGCTGCTTCGCTGGGAGAGGTAAATCTGTAGTTTTTATGCTTCAGTGGTAAAAAATGCTGATAATGCTAATGTTAACATCAGTGTTCTCACTTGAAAGCGATGTCATTGACGGGCGAGCCCAGGATTTGAACCCCGCACATACTGATCCGCGGTCGAGTATCTTACCGACTTCGCCACTGGCTCCAGCCAACTTAATGGATTTGAAATCAGTTCACGCTGAAGTGACTGCTGTTCTCTAATCTGACTCAATTGAATTTGCTTGAGTTATGAGTACAAATTCATTATATAGAATTATCTGTCAATTTTAATATCTAACCATTAATAGGCTATGCCACTATAGTTATTTACGAAGGCTTTCTCGCGTAGGCTTGTATGAATTAGTTGATATATATACACACATATATATATGTATACACTGTGTTTTTTATAACTGATACTCCAAATTATTTGTACAATAAAGTCGTAAGGGGTTGACCGCTGTTCTTGAAACTTGCAGTACTTGACTAGCAGTCAATTCTACCAAACTTATTGAAATGTCTTTTTAACGTCTTTAATGACGTGAAAGTTACAGCTTTGCGAAAAGGACTGGGGTCAGATAAGAAATTTTCAGTACAGGATTACGGGCGTGTTACACGCAGCGTAAAATTATCTGTACAAAAATAATAGCGAACATATAACATAACATCTCTGCTAATGCTATTTTGAAGAGCAATTATTTCTTTTCAAAACCTCGTGCCTATATCTTCTTAATTGCCAAAATTATTGAATTTTTGATGCATGCTTTGCACGAAAAGAATTAACAGTAGCTGCGCTCTCATCGTCTCACGGCAGCTGAGCTCTCGTCAAGCACAAGTCGACCTAATGACGTAATGCATGCATTAAAAGTTCAATAACTTTGTCAATTAAGAACATATCAGCTCGTATTTTACGGCATATTTTGAAAACAAATGATTGCTCTTCAAAATAGCATTAGCAGAGATTTATGTTACTTGTTCGCTATTATTTCTATTGAGATAATTTTACGCTGTGTGTAACACACCCGTAATCCTGTACTGAAAATTTCTTATCTGACCCCATTCCTTTTCGCAAAGCTATAACTTTCACGTTATTAAAGATATTAAAAGGACATTTCAATATATTTGGTAGAATTGACTGCTGGTCAAGTACTGAAGATTTCAAGCCTATCGGTCAACTCCTTACGACTTTATTGTAAAAATAATGTGGGGTATCAGTTATAAAAAACAGTGTATATATATATTATATATATATATATATATATATATATATATATATATATATATATATATAAAACAGTTAGCGCCTAAGGCTCTTGATATTTTTAAACCCATACCCTAACTTAACTGGGTTTCAAGGGCAGATGATGCTGATGATTATGATGATGATGAATTGGTGCCGTACAGTGGTTACTGTTTATGCGAAACTGTTTATATGTTTGTACATGTATGCCTGTTTACTCCTTGTCTGCCTGTTTGATGTGGACTGTTCAGGTATTTGAACTGCTGAACTTTCTCATGGAGAACTTTGTGTTTGCGTACATTGGTGTCGCCACGTTCACGTTCCGTCAACACGTGTTCAACGTCTACTTCATACTGTTTGCCTTCGTATCTTTTTCAACCTTTTTTCTTTTCTCTCTTTCTGTTCTCTCTCTCTCTCTCTCTCTCTCTCTCTCTCTCTTTCCAATGTAAATATTTGGTCAAATTATATTTAAAGTCTGCCTTCATGCTCAATTACGGAGACCAAATCGTGATATACATGTATATGGCTATGTGATTAATTTAGTTAATATAGATGTCATATATGGCTATACCCTAATTTAGCTTATTGCTAAATTATATTTTTGTTAAGGTGCTTCTAATTTTCTCTATTTCCAACTTCTACGTAATCACCTCTTACGACACGTGCGGTTTACGAAGTCTATAACGGGAATATATATGCTATAAATGATTATGCCCATATTTTTATGAAAACATTATTGTACTAGTGTTTTTATTTGATATTGCCCTGGTAGAAAACATTATATTAATGACTTAGTAATTTGTGTGGTATTGGACTGGTAGAAGACATTATATTATTGACTTGTATTTTTATTGCACTGGTAGAACACATTATATTATTGACTTAGTAATTTTGTTTGGTATTGCATTGATAGAAGACATTATATTATTGACATGTATTTTTATTGCACTGTTAGAAGACATTATATTATTGACTTGGAATTTTTATTTTGTATTGCACTGTTAGAAGACGCTATAGGCCCTTTTTACTTGGTATTTTTATTTGATATTGTACTGGTAGAAGACATTATATTATTGACTTAGTATTTTTATTTGATATTGCACTTATAGAATTCTTAACTCAGACTAGTAACAGATAGCCATACTTGTAGCACGAGCTCTTAACATTTATCCTCTCTCGTTTCTCGTTAATCTTGGACGAGACAAGTCAAAGCGAATACCGTGGAACTTTCAGCACATGCTCATGTATTCCGGTACGTTATGATTTGACTACTTGCACTTGGCATACAACAGATGCTACGTAGTGTCCCTGCTCATGCATCTGATCGTGCTAATAATCTCTTTCTCAAGTGATAATACGTAATCTTTTCCGCTAATAAGCACCGATTACGTACAGCGCCGATTTAAGAATAATCTTCATCACCACGAGTTTGTTCATTTCTGTAAGGACAGACTTAGAAAAGTTTTTTTTTCTCAAAGGGTGATTGATAGATGGAACTCTTTGAGTGAGGAAGTTGTGAATGCGGTGTCGGTGAATAGTTTTAAAAACAAGCTGGATGATGTAATCATGTATGATTGGGGATTGAAGTAAGCCCATGGCTTTCTTCCCTTGTTCCTGCTACCTAAGTTTGAAGAAGGACTTGAATAACGAAAGATGGCAGCAGTTCTGGTAAATTAGTGTCTAACCTAGGATATTAACCAAAATCGGGCAATGTCGCTGTACACTCTCTGCCACAGTGCCACTGCCACACGCTTTTCTAATTTCTTTATAACTTAGCGTAGAGTCTGCACAGAGTTGAACTGATCATATGTAGATGTCATAGCGCAGAATGCTCTTTGTTTAACCAATATGCAGTGGTTAGAGTGGGGGGGGGGGAGACTGCGTTCCCCTAGCTCTCATTTTTATAAGGTGCGTTTCCCACTGCTAGGGGCCCATATTAGATACTAGGATACCTATAAATACATAACAAGGTGGCCCGAAATTTGTTTGCAGTTCCTTAGGATGTAAATTGTCACTTAAACCGCTGGCAATATATAATTAATCGTTATGAAATGTTTACGAATAAATCTTTATGGAATTAATAGCTGATCCTTGGGAATATAATAAATGTTATGTCTAATTGACGGAAATATTGTTGATGCTAGAATTTAAATGTTCTTAATTCTTTTTAACAAGTTAAAGAAACCAGGATGTATCATTGACTTTTAAAAAGCAAAAGGGCAAATTTTCAAATGTCTCATATGAGCGCCAACCTTTCCATATAGGCCTACTGATCCTTACCTGTTCCAATTTCGTATCATTTATTGTGATACTAACTTTACCTTTATTATTGGACACTCTCATAACCTTGGTCTTTTTTATATTAATCTTCATGCCATATCTTAGGGCCGTATCATTCAGCCTATCCATTATCTTCTGCAATCCAATCTCGCTGCCCGCTACCATTCCTTGGTCATCTGCAAATCGTATATCTTGTAACAAATCCCCTCCTACTTTTATTCCTTCTTCCAAGTCTTCCATGGCTTCCTCCATCATTGCCTCAGCGTAAATGTTAAACAGCAGCGGCGAAATGCTACAACCTTGTCTTACTCCACGTCCTATTTCACCTTCTTCTGAGTATTCTTGTTGGATTTTGATTACTGCTCTTTGATTCATGTACAAGTTCAAAATTAGTCTTCTATCTCTCCAGTCAATTCCTATTCTTTTTAAGATATTCATCATCGTTATCCAATCAATCCTGTCAAAGGCCTTCTCGAAGTCTACAAAGCATACAAAAACGTCATTTCCATATTCTAAGCTTCTTTCGCAAAGAACCCGCATTACTCCTATTGCTTCTCTTGTGCCGCATCCTTTCCTAAAACCAAATTGTGTCTTGCTCAGTATCATCTCTGCTTTCGACTGAATGCGATTATTTACTATCTTTAATAAGATCTTCGATGCATGAGGTATTAAGCTGATTGTTCTGTAATCCGAACACTCCACAGCATTGGCTTTTTTTGGGAATTGGAGTCATCACTGACTTGGTAAAGTCGTCTGGCCAAATACCTGTACTGTACACTACCATACATACTTCCATTTACTTTTTGAGTGTTTCTCCTTGCAACATTTTCAAGAATTCTGCTGGGATTTCATCTATTCCGGCTGCCTTTCCCTTCTTCATACTATTAATTGCAGAATAAATTTCCTCCTTCATTAAATCGGGGCCCCTTTTATCGTCTTCTATGATATTCTCTTCTTCTATTTTAAAATCCTCTTGAGCTGGTTTCCCAGCCTTATACAATTCCTCTATATATTCTGTCCATCTTTCTTTTACTTCTTCTAGCTCTGTCTTCAATTCCCCATCTTTACCCATTGCACTAATGTTCTTGGCATCTCCTTTATTTTTCTTATCGGTTCTTGTTAATATCCTGACTTCCTGGTATAATAGATCCGACCTCCCTCTTCTATCATATTCTGCTAAATCATCACACTTTTCACTCCACCAATGATCTTTTGCTTTGTCTGTAATTCTTCTAAGTTCTCTGTTTAAGTATCTATATTTCCTTCGGCCATGACTGGTGTCAATACTTTTCCATTTTCTCCTTTCATCCATTTTGTCTAGCATCTCGCTTGTGATCCAAAGTTTTTTAGCTGTATTTGGTTTAAGAAAGCCACAAACTTCTTTTGCACCTATTTTAATAGTTTCCTTTAGCTGACACCATCTTTCATTTACCCCTGTTCTTTCATAGTCCTTCATTTCCGTAACTTTTCTTTCCAGTGCTTGCTGAAACTGACTTCTTTTCTCGTTCAATCAGTTCAAATACTATATATATGTTATATATATTATATTATATATATATATTATATATATATATATATATATATGATATATATATATATATATATATATATATTAGATATTCTTATATATAATATATATATATATATATATATATATATTAGATATGGGAATCGAACCGAACCGAACCCTAAAATCTAGAATATAGACCGAACCGAACTCGAACCCAAACTTTGACCGAACCGAACCCGAACCCAGACTCTGGCCGAATCGAACCCGAACCCAGACTCTGGCCGAACCCGAACCGAACCCAGACTTCGTCCAAACCGAACTGAACCATACTCTTGGAGTTCCTTTCTTCTTCAACAGCCAGACATTAAATGAAGATAGTAAGAACGATACAAATATATATTAGTTTGTGCATTTACATGTCTTACAGTATTTAACAGCATATATTCAGGTAAAGCTGGTTCCGACACAAATTTTAAAATGGTAGTGGTACAAAGGAATAGTAGCGGGAAGCAAGACGGGCCTACAGAAGATAATGGAAAGAAGATTAACATCAAGGTGACAAAAGTGATGAGAGTATCCCATAAAAATTTGAAAATGCTTGACTCAATCTAGGTGGATTTGTTCTTGTTAAATTCAAATTATGAATTTGTTCTAATTTTAGTGTGTTACCTTAATTTTTTTGCAGCAAGATTTACAAATAATTATATAGGGTCTATGACATTCTATATGTGTTACGGAGTAATTAATTTTGCACCATAGCAAAGCAATAATTTCAAAACAATTCTCGTAACTTAATATTTGCACAGAGAGTTTCAAATTTGAAACCCTACGGCAAATCATGAAACTTATTAATGGTCAGTTGATAGCAAAAGGTATATTTATGATCATTTTTCTATGGAAGTACACGTGTTTACTAAATCATCTTTATTTGACATTTTTATGATACTAAATTGCACTTTGTATCTGAAATATTGGATCAAATATTAGCCAAGACATTTCCACTTAATTATAAACGTATCTAATATATAGGCCTATAGTGACAATAAAAATTTAAAAATTTATGAAGCATTCTATTTGCTCGTTATAATCAAGGAAAATATTTCAGATACAATAATAAAGCTAATAACTATATTATGAACATTTGTTGGTCAGCTAACAATATTTTAAGAAATATACAGGAATAAATATCACTTCTCTCCTTTCTTCATTATCATATTTTTACCCAGGTGAAAAAAATGTGGCAGCTATTATGACTTAATTAATTTTTAAGCATATTTACCATAAACCATTTTAAACATGTTTATCGTAACCATGATTATTATAAGTAAAGTTAAACAATTGCAACATTATCCAAACCAAACCATTTCGAACTCGAATCAAACTCTTGCGAGTTGGAAAGCAAGCCGAACTCAAACCCTTGTTAGAACCGAACCCGAACCGAACTGAACTTTCATTTTCAACAACCAAACTCTCAAATTGTCAACTGCTAACCGAACCGAACCAAACTTTCATTTTCAACGAACCGAACCCGAACTTTGGAAATTCATAAAATTCCAATCTCTAATATATATATATCTCACTCTCTCTCTCTCGTCTCTTCTCTGCAGTATGTAACACTTAGTGTTGATATTGTGTAGGTTTGAGGGGCGCCATGGCCTTTGCCCTAGCCATGAGGAACACGTCGACGAGAGCTCATCAGATGGTCCTGTCGACGACCATGTTAATTGTGATCAGTACCGTCATGCTGTGCGGTGGATTTACCACACAGGCCTTACAGCTTCTGCATATCAGGTAAAAATTCTCTCTCTCTCGCCATCTCTCTCTCTCTCTCTCGCCATATCTCTCTCTCGCTCTCAGGTAAAAATTCTCTCTCTCTCGCCATCTCTCTCTCTCTCTCTCTCTCTCTCGCCATATCTCTCTCTCGCTCTCTCTCGCTCTTTTTTTTCTCTCTCAGTCTCTCTCTGGCTCTCACTCTCTCTCTCTCTCTCTCTCTCTGTCTTTCTCTCTCTGTAATATCTGCATATGAGATATAGGTCCTATTTCTCGATCTCTGTAATGTCTAATTATAATTATCAGATTTCTCTTTCTCTGTCTGTCCATCTCTCTTTTCTCTCTCTCTCTCTCTCTCTCTTTCTCTTACGAAATGTTATAATTATAAAGAACACTGTCAGAAATTTAAATGCTGTCATAATACTGTTTCATTTTATGACATAAATTCACAAATTCACGATTTCACCAGCTGTACCTTTCTGTATTCTTATTGACAGTATTATTTATTGGTACTAAGTGTACATGACATTATTTTGTTGATTGTGCATGCGTATGTTTATTTACTTATGTATACATGCATGTATGTGCATGTATATGCATATGCATGTTTATATGTATATAATGTGCACATTGCGTCTTTTCCTTTTGTTGATATGCTGTATGTGACTATGTAAATGTGATCATGTAGCTCATGTGGAATGCGTGTCATAAATGAATATAAAAAATAATGATTTGCTTTTTTATTGTTAGTTTGCATATTTTTTAGTTTGTATTTTGTTATGTATGCATGCATGATGGGTGGTCAGCTAGATAGGATTTTATAACCACTTTGACAGCCTAGTGTGTGTTATTTTATATTTGAGTGTTTTTTTAAAATAAACTTGGTTCTCTCTCCCCTGATTTCTGTTGTTGACCAGACATTAATGACTGCTGGACACCTGATATAAACCTACTTGTTTAGTGTATCATTTTTCCCCCAAGTAGAAATTTCTTAATACAGGCTACGGTGTCAGAGACTGTTCGGCTGGGATTCGAACCGATTGCCTCCTACTTCTCAGGCGGGCCTGCTTTCCATTCAGTCATCCAGCCGGAATTTATTGTAATTTAGCTTTAATTTTGGTAAAAAAATATGTGACATTTTGGAATTTCCATTACTAAGAATATTTAAATGTGAACCTCAAGTTTTTCAATGGCCTGCATGTTAACTCTTGATCGGGAACCTAACTTGAGGGTCTCCTATTTAATTGTTTGCTTGGAAGCGATTTCGTCCGATTCATGAGCCAACTTACTATGCCCAAAAATAATGTAATTGACGGCCTGGTATTCGCTCAGATATCTAGTTTTTTGTTAAGTTTAGTGGTAGTACTGGTATACTGAATTTTACTTTATTTATATTACCTGTAAATTAATGCTAGACCACTTGGTGTCGATCTCGAATAGGGAGTAGGCACGTTAAAAGATATACGTGTATATTACCTGTAAATTGTAGTTACAGTAGTCAAGCCGCTTGTGGTACATTATTGCTTGAGAATGATGATGCTGTACTATACTCTGTCATAGACAGACTGTACTTTATAAGTCTTAGCAGGAGTACATGACACGTGTTTTTATAATTGATTTTATTATAACTAAATACATTTTTTTATCTTTGGGAAGCTATGACATGTAGTGAATAGTAGCGCGAATAATAATTATAATTATAATATTACATTGGTATCTTAAGTAAAGTTACTCTTGCCTTGTCGTAAAAGGCGACAGAGCATTAAGATTCAAACCATCGTCAGAAAGGTCATACAGTTGATAGGTGCCTAGGCTCCAGAAATTGCTAAAAACATTTCTAAAACGAATGGAAAAGAAGCGCTATTTGTATCCTGACCCGAGTTAAACTGGTGTTAAAGGGAAAATGATTATGATTATGATGTAACAGAAGTGTCATATCTAACGGAAAGGTTTGGTCGATTCGTATCCCAACCCAGGCCGGGATTCAGATGATGATGATGATCTTGAGTGAAGATACATGTTTTGGTTGAGTATGGATTTTAAATATATAATTGAAATTGTTGTGATTTAAGGGAGGATGATGATGATGATGAATTGAAATTGTTGGGAAAGGAGATAGTAACAGTGTATGAAATGAAAAGCCAACACTCTATGAATTATTTTTAATTGTACATGTATCTCTAGGATATATGGCTGGTTGTTACATATATTTGGTTTCAGTTAGCCTATGTTGGGAAAGTTTTGTTGGGAGAGTTTCAAGATGGCGCTTTAGCTGCCGGGCGTATCGTTGTTTCAAAGGAAAAAGCTCTATTTAAATAAATACTTGTCATGGAGGTTTTCGTGTTGGTCTTAGTTCATGTGTACTGGTTGAATATGAGTGATCAAAAAGAAAATCCAGGCATTTACGTAATCTCTCGTGGCCTGGTTGGTTGGTGACTGGCTTTCTGATTCTGTTGGAACTGTTATAATTCCTGCTCACAAAAATTTTGTAACTAGAATATCTGAGTAATCAAATTTCACGATCTATGAATAGGACTATGGCTCTCATTCAGATATTTTTGAGTTTCTGTACTTTTACCCGTCAGGCACTTCATTATACCCGAGAGAGACTTTATGCACTTTGTAAATCTAAAATTGTAAAGTTGTCAGTTTCATCAAAAATTTGCTATCATCTCTCCCTGCTGCTGGAATACTGAAATACAGAGGCTGTAGGGCCGGGCATAATCTATAGCGTCCTATCAGCATCATCTCGGGTCGAATACCAAAAATTATTTTTTCGCCGTCTTATCGCACTTCTAATGTCAAACCCAGTGTTAGAAACCTTCTACCAGTCTCACAAGGTGATCGACACGCTAATACTACGAACTTCATAAGAATGGGTCTCCTGAATATCAGATCAATGCAGAACAAAGTTGAAGATCTCCTTGAAGTTCAGAAGGATTATTCTTTAGGCGTAATGTGCCTAACAGAAACTTGGCATGACCCTGACTCACCATGCCTGAGAAAATTAAGACAGACAGGGTGATCAGTAATCGGTCGCTCGCGTCTACGTATCAAGCATAATATGTCCCTAAAGCATGGAGGAGTTCTCATTGCTGCAGCTCCGGGCATAATCTCAACACATGTTAATGTTGGTTCAATAAAGTCTACCTTTGAAAATATGCGCTCGATTTACAAAGCACACTTCTACAACCATTCTACTCATCTATAGACCTGGATCTGCCGCTGTTGCAACCGAATTCTTTACTGAACTGGCTGATCTTCTTGAAAGAGTATCTTCGCTCAATGAGAGGGTAATCTTGTGCGGACATCTAAATTTTCGTTTAGACAGGCCAGAAGATCCCTCATCAGTAAAGCTGGTTGAGCTGCTGGCAATTCACGGGTTTGTAAACAGGTTTACTGGTGCAACACATCGTCAGGGTGGTGCATTGGATGTAGTTGCTACTCGAATGAACGACTCGATTAATATCGGTGAGGTGTCAATCTGTGATGTAGCGCTCTCTGATCACTACCTTGTAGTGGCGGGCGCACCATTTCATCAACCCCCACCAGCCTACAATACTATCACTAAAAGGATTTTGAGCAATTTTGACACTTAGATGCAGCATTATTTCTTCTTTACTGTTCCAACCCAAAACATGGAATACTCTTGACGTAGACAAACTCGCTGATATATACAATAGTGAACTAACACGAATCATGGACTGCTTAATACCTAAGAGTTCTGTAAGGATTAGGGAGCGTCCATCAGATGTGTGGTTCGATACAGATTGTCGGCAATCTAGGATTGAACTTCGTCGCACCGAAAGAGCTCTCAAAGGATTGCCTCCATCATCTAGTCATGAAATTGTGGAAAGGATAAGAATGCAGAGGAAGAACTATCGCAAGCTTTGTCGTTCGCGCACATGCGCCTACTGGCGTCATAAGATATCTGAAGAGTCCGGAGCACCCAGGAAGATGTGGAAAACCTTAGATCACATCATGGGCAAAGGAGATTCCGCTGCCTCGGCTCCTGTTACTCGTATTACTGCTCATGACTTCCACAAGTTCTTTGATGACAAAGTCGCTACTGTACGTAAAAATACATCTGATGCTTCACCTCCTACTTTCACCCCTGCCACTGACTCTGGTGATGTTGGAGTGCTGGTGTTGTTCTATTTTTGGTGTTGTTGATGTTGTGGTGTTGGATCACTCTGCCGCCTTTGACACTGTCGATCACTGCACATTGATTGAGAGATTGGCAGTATCGTGTGGACTTCATGGGTCAGTGCTGAGTTGGTTCACTTCATATCTTAGTGAACGAACTCAGCATGTAACATACAATGGACATCAGTTCTCCTCCGCAAAGGTATTGTGTGGAGTTCCTCAGGGTTCAGTACTGGGTCCTATGCTTTTCACGCTGTACATTGCTGACCTACCGAACATTATCCATCGTCACGGGTTCAAGTCACACCTCTATGCAGACGATACTCAAGTTAACGGGCATTGCAAATCTGATGATGCTGAAATATATCTCTCTCGAGTATCCCTTTGCCTTGGGGATATCTACGCCTGGATGTGTTCCAATCGTCTTCAGCTTAATATGTCTAAAACAGAAATGATGTGGTTAACCACTAGTCGTAGACAACATCTGCTCCCTACCTTACCGCTACGATAGCCGAAGCTGAAATACTACCTGTCTCATGTTTTCGTAATCTCGGTGTTTGTCTGGACTGCAACACTATGATGACCTCTCATATTAAGAGAACTGTCTGTATCTGTTTCGGTGTACTCAGGGCTCTTCGATTCATACGTCAATCTGTACCGCGACCAATACTTCAGACATTAGTGTCCAGCTTAGTAGTATCACGACTCGACTATGGTAACTCCACTCTCTATGGATTACCGGATGTTCACGTAAATAGGTATCAGTCGGTTTTGAATGCAGCAGCGAGACTTATCCATGGCGGTAGAAGAGGAGATCACGTCACTCCACTGTTAATGCAGCTGCATTGGCTGAGGGTACGTGAACGGGTGACTTTAAAATTGCATGCCTAACGTGGCGGTCATTGCACGGCTGTGGACCAGAATATCTCTCTTCTGACCTTCACTATGCTTCTCAGGGTCGTCAGCGTCACGGTCTTCGGTCTGATGGTTCGGGTCTACTCATTCGGCCGAGAACAAATGCCTCGCTAGGTGATCGAGCCTGGCCTTCTGCCGCGGCTTTCGTTTGAAATGGTTTGACACCTAATAGTCTAAGACATGAGTCTAACTATTTAACTTTCCGTCATGTTGTGAAAACAATATTATGGTCGCGTAGTTTTTCTACATGAAAGTACTATACACGAATGTATGTTTATTGTAAGTATTTTGTATCATGAAGTCTGGAATGAGTGTTGCTGGATAGCGTAAAGTTCCACTCATATGTAGACATTTTTACTAGTTTAGATATTAATTTAAATGTAATTGTTATTTAGCTCATGATTACAATTGAACTCTTCCTGTAAAGTAGTCTCGAAGACCGAGTTCGGCCTTGACACTGCTATATAAGTTTTCGTTGTTAATAATAATAATAATAGTAATAATATGTTGTAATGTTGATTGTTCCGCTTCATTGCTATACCTGTAGTACATGTATTTCAGTAGATCTATTGATACTGAGTACTAACCGGTTAAAAATGTTTTGGACCTGCAAAATTACCATGTCAAATCTAAGATAAGCAATCTATAGATGAATAATTAGCGAAATAATTTGCCAGACATAATCAGCAATTTTTGTTTATGTCAGGCTTTTAACTTGACTATATTATAGTGGTTTCGGAAGTCGGGAGACTTCCAGTCTGTCTTATTTAGTTCTATTTTCGCGCAATATTTATGTAGTTAACTTTTTAATTTCTAACATTTTGTGGAGTTCGCTTTTGCCTTGCTTCGATCTCGGCCAGTGATTTTGTGTCCCGTATGGCGATGAACGTATTTTTTGTGGATCTATGGTTTCAAGAACTTGTAGTAAAATTAGAACTATTTCCGGTCACTTCTGAAGCGCTTGTCCGGTAGAAATGGCCTCGAACCTTGAACTATATAGTATAAAGCTGAAATTTGCAGGATACATAGAGGATAGTGTCCTAATTCACCCTGTAAAAATCCCCCAAAATCCCCGGTGAGCATTTTGAGTAATGAGCAAAATTGTACAGAGTGCGGTAGAAAAAATGACCCTTTTTGAAAAAGATAAATATTTAATCCAGTTTTTTATATTTTGCAAAATTTTTATGAGGCTTAGGAAAGAGAGTTTTCAAATACTCCTCCAAATTTTATTAATATAAATGCAAAACTTCCCCAGTTATGCCACTATTATAAAAGCCTTAACGTAACAAAGAATTAACAGAGTAGAAAATTCAGTAGAACTTTTTTACATCATCTTCAATACATTGTCAAGCAAGTAAATACTGTAGTTCTGAGTTTAATTGACACTATAAAGCCAAACTTTTTAATTTAGAACTCATACTTGGACATATTTAGTGCCTCATACCGTGCAATATTAAAATTGTAACACTAATAATAACCTAGTTGACTTAATTTCAACGCTGTAGAACTGGGATTGATCATTTATATCCAAATATCCTCTTCTCTGTCAAATGGTATATCTCCATCTTCAAAAAAGAAAAATTCAAAAGTTTCTGACTCTTGTTTGTCAACTACTTCAATCTGCTCCTCTGCGACCCACGGTAAGTCTTCATCTATATACATGTATATCTGATCTTCGTCTTCTAATTCAAAGCCATTATCAGTAGTCACATTCTTCTGACAGTTACTGCAATCAACTCCAGTACAATTCGAACAGGCTGATACGCACGGGGATGCCGTTGCGCTTGCAAGAGCACATAGTTGTGCCACAAGTATTTTTAGAAGTAGTTTTGCATCTACAACGAATGACTTGCAGAAGTTCAGCAGGTGCTGGTTCCAAATCCGTTGTGATGGGCTCCAGTTGGCCTTCATTATTCAACTTCCACCCCCACAAACACGGATCCAGGACATTAGTTTTCAAAGATTTCCACTCAGCTACCTGTAGATGAACTCTAAGGCAGTGAAAATATGCAGCTCTCTCTGTAGGCGGCAACAGATGAGGCAAAACTGCTGACTTAGTAGTGCTGCATAGCTTAGTGTATGTTCTGTATCTCATCTTACCGAGCATATCTTCATTAGGGATACCACCATACAGTAAAACAATTAGTCTGCACCCTGCCTTAGAAATATCATCTTTAGGACACGAATCTGATAAAACATGACAATCATGTGATGCTTCTGCAACTGAAAACTTCTTAAAAGCCATAGATTTAGCATGACCGTACAGTGCAGATGTTGTATCACAGCCAGAGAGAGCATGGATTGCCAGAAGATTCTTCTTAGCAGTCTCCCCAATCTGTTGCTGTACCTGTGATATGCTAATGAAACTGCACCCAGACTTATTTACTTTAGCATCCATGATACCAGCTTCAGTTGATTTCTCCCCTTTCAAATGTGTCCTTGACTGGTGAGCCACTCTGGATTCTCTTCTCATAAGAATAGGAGCCATTGAACTGTTCCAATGATATGTCAGCAGTACTAATATGTCCGTATCATCTGCTACAACTGTAACATGCTGCAAGTTACTAGCAAGCTCAACGGCTCTTTTCACTGTAAGAGTATCTGCATCTCCTGGAGCTTGAACTACATCCATGGCATTATTTTTAATATATTGCATCAGGAGGTCAATAAATTGGGCCTTATTTTCAGAGTTCGCCAGAAACTGAGTCTGAGCAGAAGAAGCAAGTACTTCCTCAGAAACTTGAATTGATGGTGTCACTTTCCCTGACCTCCTCTTATGTTCCGGATCCTTTGTTGAAGGTCCACTAAAATATCCATCAAATACAACTGTAACATGTCTGCCATATTTACGAATAATATAGTCAATATACTGCTGACAAATCTGTAGGTATTTCTGATCTTTCATCCACCGCACTCGATGAAGTAATGCACCGCCATCAAGAATATACCAGGTCTGCGCAATTCCGTCACAAAAGGCATCTTTTGACAGTATCCTCCCAAGTGCTGCTTTGTTAGACTTGCGCATAAGAGCACTGTCAAAGAGTGATGAAGGTATAGGTGTTAGCTCAAAAGCAAATACCTTGTCCATGTCAGCATTCCTTTCGGCCAACACAATCTGTTGAAGAGATTCTCATTTTTCATATGAACAACTTTGTTATCTATGGTGACACCTTTATGCAAATTAATCAAAGTCTTTACTGTAGCCTTCTTTTTAAGCTGAATATTCGTGAATGATAGCCCAGTCATGTTCCTTTGAAGTATTCTTCCAACTTCTTCAGCACTGTCACAGTTGATTCCAACCCCATCAACAGCCATTAAACCGGTTGAGATACAACGCAAGGATGCATCGTGAAAGACAAAGGAATTATGTTGAGATACAGCGCAAGGATGCATCGTGAAAGACAAAGGGATTATGTTGAGATACAACGCAAGGATGCATCGTGAAAGACAAAGGGATTATGTTGAGATACAAGGCAAGGATGCATCGTGAAAGACAAAGGGATTATGAATACTAAACCATTAGCTTATCAATATCTGCCATGTCACGCTTCACTCTAGATGTCACGCTGCACTCTAGATGTCACGCTTCACTCTAGAAGGCCTCAATTCAACATGCTGTTCACTAGTGATATTGTGAAGACCTGTAAGACTTGTCATAGCTTGGTGAATACCTGCACACTGATGCATAGTATATACCCATGTGAGTCTGACTGATTCAGTAAACCCACGACCCCGGGTCAGTCCTCCATGAGTTTTTAATGATCGCATCAAAATTTGTTCAATGGCAAGATCTGTCCAAATTCCTGCCCATGCTCTGTCTGATCTTCTGACCGATTGAAAACCATATCTGTTGAACTGCTCGTATAGCCAAGGATGTTTACTTGGCAAGTCTTCCATCATCTGTAGATATAATCGTGTACATTTGGCATAATTGAAATGACCAGTTGCAGCAAACAAGTCCAGCATTCTTGAAGTTGCATATAAATGCAATGTTCATTCTCTCAGCTCTTATGAACAATCTAATTGTTTCCATATAGTACATGAACTGTAGCCATAGCTTAGCAGTTCGAGAATACTCCTGAAGTTGTTGCTTTAGCTTCTTAATGATATCCAACAATTTCTGAACAGAACTTGACGATGACATGGAGAAGGAACAGTATCAGTGGTTTCATCAAGAAGCCCTATGTGCAAGCGAATGAGTTCTACACGGTCTTCTTCTGAATAATTTACTTGAGATTCACTGCTATCTGTAGTCAGTTTCTTCAACAAAATAGCACTTATGGCAGAATCTATAAGGAAGTAGCCTCTCAATGCCCTTGATATGGCTTTTCCAGTCATCATATGGGTGACGGTATTGGAACCATAGCATTGTTCAAGTGCAGCTGCAAAACCTGACCCTTCCATGACATCTCCTAAGCTTCCAACGAAGTTCATGAGCATATGAAAACCACCCAGTCGACATACAATATTCAGTGACGAAGCTTGGCATATCTCAACTGCTTTCAGCCACAGAGGTTGATCAAATGTAAGACAGGGTGTACAGATATTTAACTGTTTGGCCTGATTCACAGTATATGTCAAAGTTGAATATATGCAAGTAGGCTCACTTGGACCAAACCATATCTGTCAAGTTTGGCTGAAGTATGCAAAAAAATTATCTTATGTTTAACAAGTTACACTCCATCAAGACAGCAAAATATAAAATGAATTTTCTCAAAACGCTCACCGGGGATTTTGGGGATTTTTATAGGATGACTTAGGACACTATCATCTACGCATCCTGCAAATTTCAGCTTTATACTATATAGTTCAAGGTTGCCTATAGTAAACAAATTATAACTACTGTACTAATTTATGATATCTGATAACTCTTAACTTTTTCTCGTGGAAGAATGGTGAACGAACCCTTCGTAAACTTTTAAGCAGTCGATTTCAGAGCATTCTGTATGCTAGACTGTATTGCTTGCTTTAAAGGTAAATGTAATTCGAAATTACACAGTAAAAATAAATTATTTCATGCCTTGGCAACATGTTGCAGTAATTAGAAAAATGACAAATGATCATCTTCCTTTATATTGATCATCTTCCGCAATATTCAACATAATGGATATTGATGGGCACCCCCTGGTGAGAATGACTGCTTAGCTTTTCTAAGTAAAGATATTTTTGTGAAACCAGAAAATCGCTTGCTGCAGCTAATCCAATGGAGCAGTTTGAAGATATAGGCGTTTAGAGTGACCAAATGTTACAATAGTTCTTATCAATTTCTGAGTTATTTTCAAGACGCTTGAGCAGTGGCAGATCCAGGGAGGGCCAGGAGGCCCGCCCCCCCCCCTTTAGGTCCGCCGATAAAAATTTGTAAACTATATTTTCATTGTTTCTATGGCAATTTCGATGTGAAAATATGTTAGTAATGGAGGTGGTTAGGGGGGCCCGGGGGAGCGTAAGACAGGGTATATTTTCATTGTTTTTATAGCAATGTGAAAATATATTAGTAATGGAGGTGGTTAGGGGGGGGGGCGAGGAGGGTAAGACAGAGTATATTTTCATTGTTTCTATGACAATTTCGATGTGAAAATATGTTAGTAATGGAGGTGGTTAGGGATTTTCGGGCCCCCCTTAAAAAATTCCTGGATCCGCCCCTGCTCTTGAGTCCAATGTAGTTAATAATTTAAATTATTAACTAACATTTTTAAACATAGTTCTTAATTTTATTTAAAATATTTATATATATATACATATATATTATAATATATCTATATATATATTATATAAATATATTATTATATATATTATATCTATATTTATTAGTATATATATATATATATATATATATATATATATATATATAATTATCCTAGGCAAAGGACGGATTTTCTTTTTCTGAAGGATGTAAGTACAAATGTTTGTATGTGTGCAGGGTTGGAGTGGATGAAGAGATTGAACTGCAGCTTTCTGCTGGTGCAATTAATCCTGTAAGTTATTATAATTCTTTAATTTGTTATTTGTAATTTTCAAAATTAAATGTTTACTTCTTACAATGTAAAACTCGGTGTGTGTTTACAGGTTGTTGTTGCTATATAATATCGTCAGAGAATAATTTTCAAAGAATAAATGTAAATGATGGATTGCCTTTATTCTTTTTGCGAGTTTTGAAGTGCGAAGTGCTGTATGCATTGTTGCATGTTGACAATGGTAATACATCGTTTATGGATATTGATGAGTTCTAGTCTTGGTTTTTTTTAAATGTTGTATTAGCTTACCTGCCATCGTAGCTAATTCGGTATGGATGGATTTCTAACATTAAAGAAAGTTTGCTAGTCGTTTCCAAAAATTTGCTGTCATTTTATGCACCATTACTGTTCATATATTCATATTGAATTAGTTGCATCTATTTAATTCGAAGAGTGTTTATTTGTAACATTTGCCGTTTTCGAGTTTTTATCAATAATTACTGTCAATGCCGCAGTCAGTCGCGTCAGTCAGTGTACTATTGTCGCAGTCAGCAGCAGCCTTTGATCAGTTCAATTTACTTATTGACTGCTGGCTCAAGTTATGCAAAAAATCTAAATGATAAATCAAAATCTACCGGATGCTGTTTGAGTGGTTAAAGAAATTTTGCGTACTTTTAACATTTTAGTCCAATGTTGGCCAGAGGAAGTGCTGTTAAAGCTGACCGGTCGTTTGATTGGAAAGTCTTGTGTCATTCGTAGCATCATACTCTACAGTATGATGTAGTTGTTATTGGTGTACATTGTATCTCTTAAATTGTCAAAAAATATTTTTGACATGTTGCTGCTCACTTTCATGGACTTGGATTGATTTTTGTTGTTTGAAATGGGACCTGACATACGGTAGAGCATTTACCATTCAAATATTAATATTTTGTAGGTGGGTAGATATACCCATTCATTTGGCCGCTATATTTTCTGTTGACAGTTACAAGGTAGTAATGCATAAGCACTGAGTTTTGCGAGTGGCCTCGGTTTTATGTGATTGCAGCTGACATTGTGGCACAAGTTTGAAGACTTAACATTGTCAACAGAAGAGATTAGTAATAATGATTGTTGTTGTCAATTTGTTGTGTGATATATTGCTATAACCTTGATCTGTCTATAGCCTCAATCAGTCAAGTACCGCATACAATACTTTGTAAGTAAAACTTGCTCACATGCTACCCTCAATGAAAAATCTGCGAATTGAACAGGATTGGCACATTCTTTATTGCTCAGGCAACAATGTTCTCTTTGTGTACTCCTATTATCTAAAATTATTATCGCTTATGTATATACAATAAATTAATGATACCAACTCTGAGCAGTCGTTGTTTACCTGATGTAGACAATTTTTATTTCCTATTGCTAAGTCTGTGTCATCCTTCGCCAGTATATCCGTCTTCCACCGATGACCAAACTGAGCTCGCATTGATCCATTTTCATCGTTGCTAACATGTTTCACATGCGCGTATTGCTGCTATATGATCTTTATTCAAGATTTAAACTGCAACATCAAATTCTAATTCATTTAATATGAGGCACTTTGCAACAGTATATACTGTCAAATCAGCAAACATCAGCAACCATACCAAGGGTGTAGAAGCTATTGAAGGCGATCCACAGGCAGGCAACGGTGGTTTGAAGGAATAGATTCTTCTATTTTGAATGGCTTCGAAATATCCAACGATTTGGGTAAGCCAAAATTGACTGACTGAGAACAAATTTCATTCGTTCCATCATTGCTGGGACATCTACAAATAGAAAGGGTAAACCAAAGGAATTTTTATTACCACTCTTGCTACCGATTCAAATGAAAAAGTTGAATGTCGTTTTAATCTCAGTATATATTATCCATGTTAGAATTTCGGAATTATTTCACATATTTATGATTAATAAATTGCTACTGAATTTTGGGATGGTCGAATGCATAGTATTTTGTCCAAGAAGCAGAAAGCCGTCGGTTCAAATCCCAATTTTCTGACAGAGTCTCTTTGTTGAAACAGATGTTAAATTTAGCTGATTATTTATATAGTATACC
This sequence comes from Enchytraeus crypticus, assembly GCA_905160935.1. Lineage (NCBI taxonomy): Eukaryota > Metazoa > Annelida > Clitellata > Enchytraeida > Enchytraeidae > Enchytraeus > Enchytraeus crypticus. Next base: position 1,130,737 of record CAJHZI010000532.1, on the reverse strand, counting down.
GTACCAGTTAGCACTATCGATCTCCATTTAGCATCTTCAACTGTTAGATGCTCAATGATCCCTTGTTTTTAAAAGGAAATATAATTTTGCGATGATAATATCGGCAGAAATAAAATAGCTCACTTGATGACCCTCCATAGAAGCGATTGGTATTCATTGAAACCATGTTTTCAACACATGAGTGTTGAAATTTCCCAATAGCAATGACTGTTCTTGTTTAACAAGTTCATTCAAGTCAAACATCCAGGTCACAGGTCGTTGTTACCACTACACAAATTTAGGAGTAAAGTCAGTATGAACGCGTGTCCCTGAAAATGAGGTTAACTCAGCTGGATTTACACAAGGCACGACTGCTTCGACTGCTGGTCGTCTCTAACAGCATCACTGCTAACCACATGCTCTACAGACCTAGCCTCGCTGTGATCTTGCTGTTGATCGAGGGGGTGCGACTTCAGTCTCTAATTCTACCCTCACTGCAGCTGCCACCTGAGCAGGGTCGTCCTCTGTCCGACTGCTGCAGCCTGTTTGATGATGTCTAATTGTTTCTTCCTCACCAGCCTTCAGAAAGACTAATGCTTCAAGCAATTTATCCCCCATCTTTGCCCTGTGAGGCCTCATGATTAACCCACTTTGAGAGAAGACTCTCTCAACAGGGGCAGAGCTTGCTGGGATGCAGAATAATCTGCTGAAGAGAGGACGCAGACAATTGTATTCGGGATCAGGCATCAGTTTGCTATTAGCGTTCGCTATGAAGTCTGGCGCATTGATAGCGTTCATATATGTTGTCGACTATTTGATTGTAGAATTGTTAGTTACGGACACACAAAATCGGCGCACTTGTGTTAATAATTCTGATATTTTATTTTTTCAAAATTAGCAAACATTGTAGACATCTTCTGACGTTTAGAGGAGGAGCGTCTAAAGATGAGCCATCTGCTTGTGTAGTTGCAGCAGCGCCACCAGCAGCTATAGAAGCAGCTTCCTAACTGGTGCCTATAGACCGCTGCTGGCGTGCCAGTTTTCTTACTTCAGCATGAAGGGATGCTAAAAACAACGTATTTTGCATATTAGTCACTTCACACCTTCCTTCATAATTAAGTGGCTCCAGAGATACACTTAATAAAGAGTTACACTGAATGTTTGCATAAATGATAGCATCCTAATTGCGATGATGTTGTAAATATGCAATTAACTAAGCATATTACTTCCAAAAATATGAAGGCATATGTGTGTACCAAATAAATATAACATTATAAATGTTTGAATATCTCCCTCTTAGTGCGCTGCCGAATGGCAGGTCCAAAGCATTTAGCTTATGAAAACGACTTTTTACAGCATCCCTCCTCTTAAGAAATGCTCAGGACTAAGGGCCGCTATTTAGTTTCTATGCCATTTAGTCTCGGAAACTTAATTTCTGAGGCGTATCTCCTAGCAAGGACTTTGCAACTGGCCTCTCAGTTTTATGACAAAAGTAAATACTTGCGTAGATGGTCATTAACAATAAACACCATGACATAACTTACTTTAATCCTAATGCTAATACTAGATGAATCCATATTAGTACATTCTAATGCTATCATGACCATTTGTGGTAGTATTTCTATAGTTAAATAGCTTTAAAAATGATGGTCATTGAAAGTAATTACAGAACATTAATAATTATAATAAAATCAAAGTGGGCCTAGCTTGTATGATGGTAAACAGTAAAATAAAATAAAATAAAATCTATATTTTTGCCCTCATTATTCTACAGCTATATACCTATTATCTTGTTTTTGATGTCTGCCTTCTCTTCATCGCTTCTGGGATGGTCCTCTAGCCATTGAAAATTGTAGCGTGAATCCAAGCAGGAAGATGTTGCTGTCAAAGTTTGGCATTGGAATATTCAGCTGCCTAAAGAATCCTTGAATGTGTTCATGGAGGCTGAAGTATAACTACCAGATCATGGGGCCCAAGAGTTGTACAGAACTGAGAAGATCTCCCAATATTCGGTTTAGAGAAACAAGAGCAGGAACTACACAGCTGATTGTAATCTGTTTCTCACCCTGTCCTAAATCAGTAGCTTCGGCAAAGGGTTCAAGAATTTGAACAATTTCTTGAAGGATTTGAGTTTCTCGGTTGGAGAGTTCTAAATTTGTCAGATTAGTATTTCTAATGCAGTCATATTAGTGCTCTTTAATAGTGCTCTCTGAGAAGCTTACAGAAATCCACTCGTTCTCCCTATTTGCGACAAATTCGCAGGGTGAATCACGAACCTGCTTAGCTGGAATTTGTAGAGAATGTTGATTGGGAATAATTTGTTTGATTTCATTAGGATGTGAACGAAATTTGGTATTCACAAATGTATATCTATGACTGATTGCTGTAATATATCTTGAGCTAACTACACCAGTATCTTGGTATACTTTTAGCAACAAGTGCTACTTACAAGTGACAGTACAGCCTAAATTTAGTTCTGAATTCCTTTATCAGTAGATATTCTGCAATTTAGAAATAGCGGATTTCTTAAAAAAATTTAAACTGAGAATTTCTTTCTCAATTTCAACATAATCATCAAAATATTTACTTAATACTTGACTCAAATACTTAAATTCATTAACATACTTAAGATCAACACCGGAGAGTTTTGAGGTGGAAAATCTGAATCTTATTTTATTAGAAGGTTAAAAAATCCTGCTGAGTCTTGCGGATGGCTTTATCAGTATAGCATGACATCAGTGATGGGCCAAGACAATTTTGCAAGACCATGGCACTGACCTGCAAAACCAACTCACTGACCAGAAAAACCAACACAGTGACATGCAAGACCAAGACCAATACTGTCACGAGCAGTCTTGAGATAGGACATGTCTTGTCTCTTGTTTGAAATAAATACTAGTATATAATATTATTCAATTATTCACTAGAATTTAAAACGTACATTATGCATCTACTTAATTGTGTCACTGACATGCCGTCTAGCAGGACTGACATTAAACTTGGCTTAAACTTTGTTACTTATCTCCGTTTATAGTTTCAGGAAAGCTAATTAATGTAGGCGATAGGCCTACATTGTAAACGCATCCATGCATTTTTGAAGGTTTCAAGAAATGCACCGATGCATTTTAAATGTAGTTACATTATTAGTTACAAATTTACGTCTTAAACTACAAATCACCGAGTAGAGACACAAGTTCATTCTTCATGATATCAAAGCAAACCATGAAACATGTTTGGCGCATTTCATTGACACAAGTATATCCTAACAGTAGTATGTAATTTGTCTTGCTGCTCATTGACATAAGCAGCAGAAGGGCCAGTGCCAATCGGAGACTAGACAATTCACTGACGTTAATATAGTGACAGACGTTACTAAATGGCAGAGAATACAAACACTTCTCAACATGATAAAATTTTTACTCTCTACACTTACTCTAAACGAGTACAGCTGGAGAATTAGCAGCAGAAAGGCAAGTGCCAATCGGAGACTAGACAATTCACTGACGTTAATATAATAACAGACGTTACTCAATGGCAGAGAATACAAACACGTCTCAACATGATGAAAATTGCACTTAGCCTGCAGAGTACAGGCGCAGAATTATCAACAGACAGGACGGGTGCCGCAGTTCATAGTGTGCTGGTACAGTTGTTGCACTTAGTGTAGAGCCGGTGATTTAACAGAACAAAACGGAGATTTGTCAATTCACTGGTGTCAATACAATAACACAGACGTGATTCAGTAGCAATGAGAACAACGTAACTCTCGTCAGTAAGCCTGAACCTGAGCACATCACTGAACAAACCCATATTGAAAATATAAGCACCAGATGGCGCTGATCACCGAGATAGAAAGTATCATATAATCAAAACAGTGCCACGTGACTTTATATCTCCGCATAACGACATGTAAACTACAGCGAGGTTGTGTTACGTCAACATCACGATAGATGTCATATGGACAGGCAGGAGCAGAGGCAGCAGTGTACACACACAATACAGCAATACCAACAAAACACAGAGGAGCAACCGGTCAGTAGAGTCACGAAGCTCAGATAACATATGACAATTAATGTAGAGATGTGTGGAACGCTTCGTTTTAACACGCATTCTTAACCACACAGTGAAAGCAGTTAGATATGTTTCAGCAAAATGTAAGCAGCAAAGGTACATCCTATAAATAGTACTGTGCTATAAATGATATTAACATTGAATTTACTATGACATTTACTTTGTAATTATTCAGTTTTGTGTCTAGCCCAAAAAATAGCAAACACACACACATATATCGGGCTCTTAACTAAAACAGCTCAACATCACGACCCTCGTATGAAGCCGTTTCTAACCGGCAAACCGCTAGACTGAAATGCAACGACAGGAAAGTACGCTATACTTTTGGTTGATAACATTGAAAACAAAATGGCATCATACTCAATTCAATAAATTAAGAACTGTTTAAGTTGCCACTCTTAACCGTAGCGCTAAACTTTTGGTTAATAACATTAAAGACAAAATGGCGTCATACTCATTTCAATAAATTAACCAAGAATCGCATCAGCTGCACTCTTAACCGTAGAAATACAGCGGCTACCAGTGAAAGGTTAACCAGTGAGAGGCTGAGAGGTCCATCGGGTGGATTCTATTGATCAGCACAGTTGCATTAGCAAGTCATCTAACGTCAGCAGCTACTCTACACGTAGGCACCATTGGCGCCGAGATCTTCATAAATCAGAATGGATCAGTTTGACCCATGGTCAGTATGACCAGTCCGCCTCTAGACGATTAAACAACATCAGGGCAATATACAGGAGCAGCTACATGCTGACACCTATATACGAGCAGAAGATTTCAATCACAACAACAGCATGAACATACATTAAAACAACACACTGCTGCCCCCTGCTCTGCTTAGCCTCTTCCGAGGTTCCTAACTCTTAGGAAACTTTTGCTCAGAGTATGTAAAAACCGTGTTTGGTCTCAGGGGCGCCTGGCTTCAACACGAGGCGGGGCATACGGCATCACCTCGGGTATGGGTGCAGAAGGGGTCACATGAGAAGGAAGAATGAGAGCGCTGGGTTGCAGGAGTGACGAGTGAGATGGATGATACGTCATCAACGACAGGGGAGTGTGAGGCTGCGGCTGAAATGGCTGACAAGTCTTCAACGACAGGGGGGTGAGAGACAGTGAGCGGTGCAGCGGAGCCGTCATCAGCCCTAAATCGCTTGCGAGTTACTGCAGGAGAGGAGTCTTTCTCCTCTCTCAATCTCTTGCGCGACATCGTAGTCGAGACGTCCCCACACTTGAACCTATTCACAGCAACAGCCTGTGTTCCACCTCCCGATCTCTTTCTGCTCTTCATAGCCACACCGTACGCCGACGTGCTGGGCTGCAGTGCGGCTATCACGGTATCATCGTCCACCACATGACTGCTCTCTCCAGCCTCTCCTCATACTTCCTCGGAAGTCTCGCTACACCCTCCAGAAACTGACATTAACCTTAGCTTTACCAGTTGAGATCTACGATTTTTTTTACCGGAAATGACGCGCCTGACCCTTTGGTTTTTTTATTACTGAATTCTGATTAGCTTTGACAGCAGTGTTTATAGAGATGGCGATAGGCTGGGTAGATACAGCAGAGTCAGCCCAGGATTGAGTTGATAGAAGTGGCGGACCAACACCGAGGTTTAAGACCTAGGGGAGTTTCTAGGATCATGGCTAGTAGATGGCTGCTGCTTCAACTCCGTGATAACATCTTCAGCTTGTAGCAGTCTAGCTTTGATAGCTTATTTTCTCCTTGTAAAGATCTGATCATATCCGTAAACATATTATTTATAGAACGCGAAACTATAGGCCGCAGAGCTTTTCCCAATTATTCAACGACCTCCCCGTTACAAAGACCAATATCTATATGTATTGCCTGTAGAACACTCTAATATCAACATCGAATACCTGTAGAACACTGTAATATCTGCATGTAGTAAAGATATTACACGAATGCATGAATTACACGAATTGCATGAGATTACGCCAACCTTCTGCTTGACAAGATCAAAAAGGAGTCTTAGCACTGCCTCAGTCTCTCTGTTGGTAAACAGAAAGGCAACGGGGAAACCTTCTCTGTGCTCATCAAGAACCATCAGGGTGCACAACAGGAAACCATAGCCATTAGTGCCATGTGTGAAATCAGCACAAACTACGCTCATCTCTCCATTGCTAAACTAATGGAGCCTCTGACACTGAGCATTGTCCATCAAGCCCAGCAGAAAATCTTTTTTGAATGAAAGCACATTCGCATTAGTTATGCCAACATCAAACGTCACGTCTCCTTGTCTCTAGTGCAATAGAACTTTTTGTTTGTCGTTTTAGACCTTGCACTATTATATCCACACTGGTGTGGTCATTTTCATTATAGCGCTCTGGTAGGCTGATATGGTAGGTTCTCATTATATTGTGTAGATCATTTCTAGTCGCCATATGTAGGCAAGTTTGTCTACCATCTATAGAGCTTCGGATATCTTGTAATATGGATTGTAGAGGCACTTTCTGTGCTAGTCTTCCCATACAGCTTAGTAGTCTGTTAGCGCGCTGTTTTACATGCTATATGTGTTCCATATGTAACAATTGCTATGAGTTCGGGATAGGCCTATGATGCATGAAACTGCATTTATCTAAGCTTCTACTGAACTTTTCGCTAATTATATCGAGTACTGTGTTCTGCCACGAACCTGTCCTCAGAAACAAACTTTCTTATCCAGTTTTATTTAAACTTCGCCATAGCAAGCTCAATTGACAATTATAATTTTATACTCATACCCGCTACTTAAAACTGATAAATGTATGTAAATTAATTAATTAGTTAATTGGCCGTATTGTTTAACATTTACGCTTAGGCAATGATGGAGGAAGACATGGAAGACGGAGTAAAAGTGGAAGGGAAATTAATACAACATGTACGATGTACGATGCAGTTGGAATACACAAGCAAAAGCGGCCTTTGGTAGTAGAAAAGAACTATTAACAAGAAGTCTAAAGAAAGACACAAAGATAAAGATAGTGAAAACTTTGGTTTATACCATGCTATTGTATGGATGTGAGACGTGGACCTTAAGGAAGGAAGATATTAGGAAACTGAAGGCGTTGGAAATGTGGATTTGGAGAAGAATGGAGAGGATTAGCTGGACTCAAACGGTTACAAATGAGGATGTTCTGGAGAGAGTAGGCACAGATAGACAGTTCATAAATGTATTAAGAAATAGGAAGAAGAGTTGGATAGGACACATTCTAAGGGGGGAACGTCTATTAAAAGAGGTCATAGAAGGTAGAATGGAGGGAAAAAGAGACAGGGGCAGGTCGAGATTAGGTATGTTAGATGATTTAAAGACCCACTCATATGTGGAAATGAAGAGGAAGGCGGAAGACAGAGAAGAGTGAAGGCGTTATATACCATGGACCTGCCAGTAGGCAGTGCACTAAGAGAGAGATATCTATATATATATAGATATCCACGCTGATTATTTTTAGTGTCTTTACTATCAGAACTAGTACATGCATCCATGGCCAGAACACGAGTGAAATGAATTCTGTCAAACTTTACCAACTTTGTTTACTTTCTTTGTAAATAATACAATGCCAGTAAAATCTAAAACCGAACGCGCGATTGATTGGCGTAGAAAGTTTCCTTTGTTGACCTACATATAACCAATGGGTACTCGCCTTATAGTTCTAGCAAAAGATAATTCGCCGATCACCCAGCAGATAATTTACATCGCAGTTTCGTACTGCTGTTGAATACCAAAAATTCTTATCACCCGCTAAACTCTACAACGCTGATTATATTATCAACTGTTCAGAGCCTCCTTAATAAATACCACCATAAATTTTTGCAAAATCTTTCGCCGTGCGAACAAATTCGGAACAATGCGTTGCCGCATAGAACCTGAGTGGGATATGTTTTGCGCTACTGAATTGGCTCTGATGTGTAAATGTCCTAGGGTGTAATTTATCTTAAAGAGAATACTCGAGGCTTGCCCTGAAATACTAGAATTAAGATGTGTTAAATAAGAAGATTTAAGGCCTTTTTATTAGAACTAAGAAAATCATCAATTGTACAGAAGTCATATCAACAGACATGTTAAACTATAAATGAATAAATTGAGTACTTAGCCCTAAATAGTTTGAATGAGAATGTTCTTCAAAACTATATCAGTAAATCTCCAATACGGATGCTGAAATTACCGGGAAAATTTCCAACGTGTAGAAATGGAAATAAATCTCTCCAAAGCCAGAAATGTCCTTGACACATTCAGTATAGAGATAAGCTCTAGACTGTCCATAAAGTGAGAATATCTAATTATAATTCTGTGCGAGTGAGCTTTGAACTATGTCGAATTACAAATCGTCATTTCGAGTACGCAACGATAGATATATATCAACTAAGATGTTATATATATAACGTCCTTCCTATCTGGACGTCAAGTCGCAAGTGTCGAGGCAAGTGCCCTGGAGCATGTGTTTCAATTATCGGTCAGCGGTCGGTTACGCTGTATGAGTTTGTGCGTCGACCATAGTTTCAAATCCAGTGAAGTGGTTGAGCTAAACAGCCACACTGCGTCTCTTGAGAGATTCACCCTCAGTCTCTCCATGACTTGTTGCAAAGAAGTGTCGCGAGACTTCAGATGTTCTAGATGAGTAATAAAGACAAAAATTAGTCTTTGCGTAAATTGACTTTCATCTCCTTCTGAAAATGTCGTGATTCTTACATTCGAGATTTGCAAACTGATTTTCAGCATGCACAATTAACTGAATATCAATCAATAAAGATTTAAGAATAATAATAATACTAATAATAATAACAATTAGAGTGCTACAGTCGTCAATGACAACATCGAGTACTATTGAGACAAAATCATGCCGGCGAGCATAAAGAAGTTCCAAAAACTGTGCAAATTAAAAAATCCAGATCATCAGTCCAAAGTAAGAACATTATCTAAGAACAGATAGATATGTGGTTTATGAACATTTGTCACAACAGCAAATACACAATAAATTATTACATAGATAAAAGAGAACTCTTATGAAAAATTTTAGAAATTAAAAGATGATTATGCATTTTAGTACCTGAACAAACCTCTAATAAAATTTTTAAATTATATGCATGTCATTTTGGCAAGATCACACTCTATGAAATGCATAAACTTTTCTGAATGCAACAAATTTAACAGATTTTAACAAAGCGTGTAACTACCCAATATTTATTTGGAAAAGACGATTATGCATAAAAATAATAAATATAATAGAAATATTGTGGATTTCATTCATTGTAACTGCTTGTAGCCGCGTAATTAACTATAAGAAACTATTGATTAACAATTTAAATATAGTAAACAATTAATTAAGGCAATAATTATAACAATGAACTTATAACTGAATTAAAAGTAGTTTTAAATTATTTATATCAATACCTTGTTAGTAGCACCGTCCGTGCGTTTGTTTTCTAAGATATCTTTATAAATATCCACAAGAGCTGTCAGCATAGCCTTTTCATTCGGATGGAAATTCACGGTCCGATGGAAATTTGCTGATTTCTTTTTTGTCTCTTTTTTATCAGAACTAATACTTGCGTCCATCTTTGTTTACTTTCTTTGTAAATAATACAATGCCGCCAGTCAAATCTAAAACCGAACGCGCTATTGGTTGGTGTAGAAGATTTCCATTTTTGACCTATATTATAACCAATGGGCATTTCTGTAATATTTCTTTAAAAGATAAATCACCGATCAATGAGCCGATAACTTACACCGCTGTTTCGTTTTGCTGTTGAATACCAAAAATTCTAATCACGCGATTAACTCCATATCGCTGATTATATTAATACCTGATCAGAGCCTGCATAGTAAATACGATCATTAGAGTGCTACAGTCTTCATTGACAACGCCGAGCACTATAATTTCCTAGAACTTTATTGGTTGCACTTTACAGCATTGTCAGATACTTTACTCTTGTGTCTTGAGTTACGTGACTCGTATGGTTTAATAGTAGACAGAATTACGAGAAGCACACAGGCTCCACTATTTTGTACGTGATCATTCAGACAGAATTACGAGAAACACACAGGCTCCACTATTTTGTACGTGATCATTCAGACAGAATTGCGAGAAACACACAGGCTGCACTGTTTTGTACGTGATCACTCAGACAGAATTACGAGAAGTACACAGGCTGCACCGTTTTGTACGTGATCACTCAGACAGAATTACGAGAAGTACACAGGCTCCACTGTTTTGTACGTGATCATTCAGGCAGAATTAAGAGAAGCACACAGGCTGCACTGTTTTGTACGTGAGCATTCATATTCTGTTGCTGAATTAAATTGAAAACGGACTTTGCTTGTTACTCCAGCTACACGCGGAATATGTTATGTTGTCCAATGATTTCTATGTCTTAAATTTGAATTCACAGTAAAACACCTAAAAGTGAGATAGAACGAGATACTAAGCGATGGACTGTGCAACAGTGACTCGGTAGTTGCATAAGTTGTGTAATTGGTGCGTTGCTTATGTTGTCCGATGATTTCTGTGTCTTAAATTTGAATTTGTTGTAAAATATCAATAAGTAAAAAAAGCTGGTAAAGCTAATGTTTACGTCAGGTTTATAAGTGAGATAGAACGGGATACTAAGCGATGGACTATGCTACAGTGGCTCGGTAGTTGGCTAGGTTGTGTAACTTTTATTGACACACTGTGTTGTGTGTAGACGGGCGGGACGATCTCGTCAGGTAGACTACACGACAAGACGAAGGTGGTGAGGGTCTGGTACGGTATCGACGCGAGGTTCTTCAAGCCTCTGCTAACCCACGCCAGACCTCCCCTTACTGAGACCCTACCACACTGGTGCCAGGGACTAGCCAAGCTATTGACCTCCACCGAGCAACTTACACAGGTATCATACTCTCTCTGTCGCTCTCTCTCTCTCTCTCTCTCTCTCTCTCTCTCTCTCTCTCTCTCTCTCTGTGGCTCTGTCTCTCTCTCTCTCTCTCTCTCTCGTTCTCACGGTCTCTCTCTCTCTCTGTGGCTCTGTCTCTCTCTCTCTCTCTCTCGTTCTCACTGTCTCTCTCTCTCTCTCTATGGCTCTCTCTCCCGCTCTCTCTCTTTCTCTCTCTCTCTCTAGGCTGGAGCCAGTGGCTCTCTCTCCCGCTCTCTCTCTTTCTCTCTCTCTCTCTAGGCTGGAGCCAGTGGTGATGTCGGTAAGATACTCGACCGCGGATCAGTATGTGCGGGGTTCAAATCCTGGGTTCGCCCGTCACTGACATCGCTTTCGATTGAGGAAACTGACGTTAACCTTAGCTTTTTCTCCCTCTCTTTACGTCTATATCTATCTGATACCAAATTATCTGTAAAGCCCGTCAACTGACGGGACATGACTTAGGTGGGTGTGGCGTTGTGGCTTCATTCTCTTTTGCCCAAAACCCCCGGTAATAAACAATCAATATGCGGTGCAGGGAGATGTCCATCACAGTTGAGCATTAGCTGCTCTTCGTGTAATTTGTAGCGCCAAAATTACTATAAATGTATATATGTAACAATATAAGCAGACTCATTAGGAATTTAGAACAGAGTGGTTCGAGATAGAAACAGGACTCAAATAAGGATGCGCCCTGCCTCCAGTCCTGTTCAACGTGGTATTGGACTATATAACGAGACTGGAAGGTCTACAACAATTGGGAAGGAAATCTAAACCTCAAATAAAAATACAGAAGATATTGAATAGGCTTTGGATGTTGGATTGCCAATGTTTTAATAGCTATTGAGTTATGAAGCTATTGGAGGCAATGGCTGAAGAAACTGGAAAGTTTAGATTGAGATTTAATAAAAGTAAAACCAAATTGTTGCCAAGAAAAAGATAGAAAGAGTTTGTATATCGGTTACATTTCAGGTTTGAGAGGTTGAAATTGTTTTAAACTGTTTGTTATCGTGAAAGCGAAATGAAAGCAGAAAATTAAGACTCAGAAATTAAGAGAATTGCTCTAACGGAAACCGCGTTTAGCAAGTTATACAAAATCATGAACTGGCAAAATGTCAAACTTGAGATTAGAATAAAATTCTCAACAACTGTGTGATACCAGTACGTATATTCAGACTTTAATCGTTAAAATTACCAAAGGCAATGGAAAAGACATCAAAAACCACCGAAAACAAATGGCTAAGGAGAATACTAATAATCAGTTACAAAAAGAACTTAACAATTGAATACAGAGGGCAGGACAATGTAGGAAACACAAAACAGGAGAAGTACGATACAACAAATAATTATAATCAATGAAATCGTGAAATGAGCAGGACATGTGCTGCGGATGGACCAAAACAGAAACTCCTAAAAGATATTTAACTATAAAGTAAATGGCATAAGAACTTTGGGAAGACCAAAGAAAATGATAAAAAAGACTCCGAGGTATGAAGAAGACAGGTCTGAAATTCTGCTGGAATTAGCATTTATGAAAGAACAAAAGGAAGAAAATGAATGAACATGGAGGAAATGAAGATGAATGAAACCGCACCAACTAATAAAGGATGGTGGTGTAGGTATTGAAGCTTGATTCATCGATTGATTGATTGATTGATTGATCAGACTGGTAACACGGCGTCAGCAGGTGGTGAGGCTGACACACAATGTGTACTGGATGACACTGATGACGTTATCATCTCGCAGCAGTTCAACGCTGACAGCAGCTGTGAGGCAGCTGCTGCAGCTAACAATGACTCAGCTGCTGTGACCATCTGCTCTCCTGGGACTGCGCAGGTAAGAGCCGGAGTGGAATCAGCGGTAGTATAACAGTGCATTAACTGAAATTTGTTGACTAAATGAGTGGAATCATGGTAGTGTAGTGTTATCCTTCTGTCTCTTCAGTCATATTAGTCTTCTGTCTGTCCATTGAATCATGTCTCCTCATCATCTCTTGTCTTTCCATGGAATCATGTCTCCTCATCATCTCTTGTCTTTTCATGGAATCATGTCTCCTCATCATCTCCTGTCTGTCCATGGAATCATGTCTCCTCATCATCTCCTGTCTGTCCATGGAATCATCTCTCCTCATCATCTCCTGTCTGTCCATGGAATCATGTCTCCTCATCATCTCCTGTCTGTCCATGGAATCATGGTAGTGTAGTCTTATCCTTCTGTCTACAGTCGTATTAGTCTTCTGTCTCTCTAGTCAAGATTAATTCTAAACTTTTACATCTAACATGAACAATCGGAAGCATTGCCTAGTTGTATATTAAAATTATGCTAAACTATCACATTTAGCTTAAATCTTTAATGTTTGTTACTTGTCATCTGTAGCACTCTACATGCATGTTTAATGTTTAGTAGAGTATATCATGCAAAGCTGTATACTTTACAACAGTTGCGGTAAAACGAGCAATATACAATAAAACGCGCACAGTAAAAATCACTAAAATATCAAACTAACTCTCATTATGTAACGTAACTTATTTATCGCAATCTGAGAGATTTATCAGTGAGCAGAATTTACATGGAATGATCTAGTAAAAGATATGTCTTAAGACTATTTTTAAAGCTACCAGATTTATGCCTTTAGTTGTCTGTATTAATATGACACATACACTAATGAGACACCTGTCTCATTTCTGGACGAGCATATCATTGATCAACTGTATAGTCAATTTGTTTCTTTACATAGATTTTATCTTTATAAGTATACAGTGCTTTATCGATATCAGAGAGTCAATCATCTCTGAATTGCTTAGCTTAGCTGTTTTGCTGATCTACATTAATTACTCTTGGGTGCTTAGAGTAGTCAGTGGCTCAACATTTTCAGACCTGACACTGCCCTTATGCATGCATGGTTGTGACTGTATACACACGCATGCACACGGGTGTGTGTGCTTGTTTCTGTGTCCTTAAAACTTGCTTATTTTTGTTATGTGCAGAGCACTGATGCTTCAGAAATAATGCTGGATGATCTGAGGACAACAGCTGACGACCCATTCGCTGCCAAATAATGATGGCAATTGCGTGTTCTCCGCTAACTGGCTGACATAGCCTACTCTCCGCTAACTGGCTGACATAGCCTACTCTCCGATAACTGGCTGACATAGCCTACTCTCCGCTGATTGGTTTACACAGCCTGCTCTCTGCTGATTGGTTGACTCATCTTGCTCTCTACTAATTGGCTGACAGAGCTTGCTCTCTCCTGATTGGTTGACACATCCTTGTCTCTACTGATAGGTTTAGACAACAGGTTTTGCTAATATATTGACACGTCTATTTTTGCAATCGGTTGAATAGTCATTTTATTCTTTTCTCGGCTGATGCTGTCTACTTCATTTCGAATGGATAATGCAGCAATTATGATGCTGAATGGCTCGAAAAGACATTGAAAGGACAAAACAAACTACTAAACCTAACTGCCGTTAGTCAGTGCTAACCTGAGTAGCTTCACATGTTTAAATCTTTAAGCAATTTGTTGCATTTTCTGTGTAGCCAGTCCAGTGAATGTCCGAGATTTTACTCTCAGATCAGCGCAGCTGGGAATTGAACCTGCGAGAGTTCAATTATAATATATAATTAATTAATATATAATTATAATATAAAAAGACAGACTTTTAGTATGAATATGTACCTTGAAGCTGCCACTTGGCAGTGCACTAAAGAAGAAGTAGAAGAATTATAATATTGTATGGAGTAGAAGCACTGGTTGTTGCTGGTGCAGCCTGTTGTCTAAGTCTCAGATATTTAAATTGTATACTACACAGAAATTGTTTAAACTAGGCTTAGATGTAGAATTGTTATTGTTTTGTTTTACTTGACGACTACAATTGTTTTATTGATTGATGCTGACCGCATAGGTTAATGGTTAAATCCTTGAAATATGTGATAAAGCATCACACCACCAAGATTGAAAGGTAAATTTTATAGTTCTGTGGTAAGGTCAGTAATAATGTATGGTTCGGAGTGTTGGGCAATAAAAAGGGAATATTTACAGAGTTTGCATGTGGCAAAAATGACAATGTTACGCCTAATGTGTGGTAAAACTAGGAAGGCAGAATAGAAAATGAATATGTGAGGATGAATCTGAGTGTTGATGGGATTATGGATTTTTTGTCTCAGTCGAGATTGAGATGGTATGGGCATATTGTGAGAAAGGCAGATGAGGATGTAGTAAAGAGAGTTTGGAGAGATGAGCTGGATGTTAAGCTAGAGAGAGTTAGACCACAATTAACGTGGGATGCGGTAATTAAGAAGGACATGAAAAATATAGAATTGACTGATGGTATGGTGTGGAACAGAGAGGACTGGAGAAGGTCTATTCGTATCCCAATGCTAGTTAAACTGAGACTTAGGGTAAGATGATGATGATGATGATGATGATGATGATGATGATGCTCTGATGCTGACCGCATACGTGCTATTGTATTATCTTGTAGTCGTTGTTACTATCCTCACAGGGTTTTGTTTTGTTTTGCACTATATATTATTGAATGTTTTTACAAGTTGAATTTATATGTATCGTCCATATAGGATAGTCCTACAAAGTTTTAAATATTGTACAGTATTTTATTCTAGTTATTTGATATGTATTTGGATCAAATTGTTTTACGAGTAGATATTTTTTCTAGTATTTTATTGATGTTATTTTGCTTATATTCCTATTGCAGTACGATGATATCTTGCCCAGTACTTTATTCATGTTAGCGCATAGTTATAAGTGCTCTAGTTTATTCCTGAGATCTGCATTTGCTACTACCTTGCCAGTAGTTGCTCCTCTTTGCATATTATTAGGTGCGTAATTGTAGTGTAGATACTTATCTGGATCTTTTGGTCTCGTATATTTTACACTTTTGTGTTCTTGCCAATGATAGTCACTGAGATGTTGATGAATGTTTTTACCAGTAGTAGTAGTTTTTCTCTGTGATGTGTGCTGTGGGGACGTCCCTGACATCATCCCTGGATGAGGAAACGGACGTTAAACCTTTATTATTGTAATTATTACTACTCTAAAGTATGCTAATAGTTACTATGAAGTATAATGGTAATTATTTTAAACAAAGTATGAACTCTCTTACTTTATAGTAACTACAATCATGCTTCATAATAGAAACTATAATATTTTATTATAACTACTACTACTCGTACTTACTATGGGGTATGATGGTAGTTACTATGACTACTCTGAAGTAAGGGATTGTAAGAGATAAGAAGAGATTGAGTAGGGATATACGTAGATATTGTATGATAAGATAGTAGACTTTACGTGCATCTAGTATGACAGTAGTTACATGAAGTATAATAATTACTTTGTATAATAGTTATTTTTATAATAGTTACTTTGTAGTATCATGGTGGTTATTATGACGTATGATGGTGGTTAGTATGACGGTATGACGTATGATGGTGGTTATTATGACGCATGATGGTGGTTATTATTACGTATGATGGTGGTTATTATGACGTATGATGGTGGTTAGTATGACGTATGATGGTAGTTAGTATGACGTATGATGGTGGTTAGTATGACGTATGATGGTAGTTATTATGACGTATGATGGTGGTTACTATGACGTATGATGGTGGTTATTATGACTTATGATTTGCAATATAGCTCCTGTGATATTATGCTCCCTAATATGTTAATGGTAGAACGACCATGAAGCTCGTATAGTTTGTGATACTATCTATGATGAGTAGTTCTATCTGAACTGTTGAACTGTCTCTATTTCTTAATCAGCCCATGCTGTCTCACTCTTGCTATGCAAATGATTGTATCAGTAGTCATCATGTACGACTAATACCTGTGCGATGTTATCTACAAACGTTAGTCAAGTGTTGAATGTAATTATTTGTAATATTTTCTACGTGACAGATTCTAGGGACTGTTTGACTATCATTGCTTAGCAGGCTTAATGTTAGCATCACCGGATTACAACTGCGTGTGGGTTTAAACTCTTGTGCATTGGTACAAGCGCTTGACATCAATCGTCTGTTTTTATGTCAGTTATTTGATACGTTTGTAATGTGATTATATCACGACGTGCTTATATATGTGCAGTTTTTACATAACGCCTTACAATGTAAATTTGATGCACTTAACTGTGGTTTAATTCAATTTGATGCACTTTTAACTGTGGTTGTTCTAGTAAAGTTTGCCGATGTCTGTATCTAATTCACATGCGTAGCTTTTATGTAAAGTTTATGCCTATAGATATCTCCTGTGAATATTTACTATTAGCATGTGCTGTGCACTTGGTATATGTCGTTGTGTGCCTTACGTGCAATATTGCGTAGGCCTTATATTTGTCTTATATACTTGAATGATGGTTGAGTTAATATGTCAAATATGAATTTACTTATTGGATTTGTACTAAGGCGAAAGTCGTTGTTATAAATATAATCATAATGTATATATTCAATCCTGTGCATCCAATCATTTTTAAACACATTGATTGTTACACCTACTCACCATGCTATTCGATCAATTGAAAAAATGTACATAATTTTAAAATCACATTTTTGGTAGATTGAGAATCGTGTGCGATTTATGTATTTTCTCTTCCATCCAATCTTCGGAAATCTTCGTTGAATTACATCGGCCTTTGCTTTCCTAAGATCAGTTCCATAGGAAGTTGAAGACATATCTTTTCCATCTGTCATTTCCATTTGGTGTGCGTGAGTTGCAACCTACGCCTAAATCTCCTTTTCTTAAATTCCCTTTACTTTGGACTGATCTTCTGGACTTCGAAATTTGCAACGTTTTTGGATCTTCTTTGTGCTCGCCGGCTTGATTTTGTCTCAGTAGTGCTCGATCTTGTCATTGATGACTTTAGTACCCTGATTGTTGTTATTTTATGTTGTGTTATGTATAGGTAGTGCAATACTGTGTTATAGAATAGTTGATCTGGTCTGTTGTCGTATCACTGTACATGTTTTGAGTTAAACAAACACATTAAATATCATATGTCTAGTCTAGTGTACTTGAATTTATCAATTTACAATTTATCAATTTATTACAGATACATGAACAATATTAATTAATTTAAGCACACTCTGTGACGATACATAGATACATAGATCTATAGAAAATATTTATTTCGATGCTAGATGTTCATTTCTAACTAGTATATATGGGAACAATTATGTTTTAAACATTTACATTGCATAAGATATCCTTAACGTTATGTTTTCTTGTTAGTAGCTGCTTTTACACTTTGCTTTTATTAATTGAATAACCGAACCGGTATATGTTAGTGCCGTCACGGCCTTTACTACCGATCACACATACGGTTGAACTTTCTGTGTGCATGCACATATGTTTGTCATAATTGTATATGATGAGATGAATATATAAAGATGTTATACACTCGAATTAGATTGGAGAAAAAAACTTGATATTAATAATTTATAATTATTGAATCTTTAGTTAAATTGGTTTAGCCAAAGCTTGCATTGCAAATATATACGCATTTTCGTTATATTGAACGACACCTATTACATAATCATTCAATTAGTAATCACTAAGAATTTAAAGTCCGGCTCCTCGCCATAAGATAATGTCAGGGCGTTCTCAAGCAGACTCTGCATCAGCAGACGCCAAGGCACCGCACAATGATGACTGACTATGCAAAGACCACAAGAGAAAACGAGATAAAAAATCAGTGCAAGTCCAACTTCCAAGCAAGAGGGTCAGAATGTAGACCTATGACGGAAAGAGATGGGTTTGTAGCTTTCCCCGGAAAGTACTAATAAAGTTACAAGATCCTGTGGTAAAGAATTCCATAATGTTGGAGAAGAAAACTTGAAAGAGTGTCTGTCAATGGTAGATCTAGTTACAGGTACAGTAAGAAGAATAGTACTGGAAAAGCGAACACTACGAGAGGGTTGATAGAATGATAAAAGATGAGATAGGTTGGATGGTTTGCCAAAATTAAATCCCTTAAAAGCTAAGAAGCTATCTTGAATTGTATGCGTTGATTGATTGGAAGCCAGTGTATTTTCTTAAGTAGAGAAGTAGTGCGAGAGTGTAATTTAATTCAATTTATTAA
This sequence comes from Enchytraeus crypticus, assembly GCA_905160935.1. Classification (NCBI taxonomy): domain Eukaryota; kingdom Metazoa; phylum Annelida; class Clitellata; order Enchytraeida; family Enchytraeidae; genus Enchytraeus; species Enchytraeus crypticus. The sequence continues at coordinate 1,111,703 of CAJHZI010000532.1, read as the reverse complement.
CATTAGGGCCAACATACGTAGTCCTAGTACACGAGAAAGAGCATTTTGAACTAACACTGAGACATACACGCACAAATAAACTTCATTTATGCCCTAGGACTTGTAGACCATTTGAAGATCTTAATTAGGCTATATTTGAATATATGCATATATGATTTAATTTTATAGCTTGTATCACGACTGTCATTTTTTAGAATATTTTTTATTCGACTCCTATCTCCGAGATTCGCACCCTGTAGATGTCACTCCACACCCATTGTAAACACTCCACAGATCAAAGCCTTCAAGAAAAGACTGCCTTGCCAATATCATGTGCGCCCTATAAGCTATAGCTTTGGAAAATGTTAAGTGGTTTCTCGTTTCCTTCCTCGGATCTTGTTTAGACGTTTCTTCCCGTTTCATTTCTCAGTTATTGATTCTCCGTTCTTCTTTTTCGTCTCTGTGTAGCACAATATAATTCATTGCAATAGAGTGGTTTAAGTAAAGCTCATTCGCTATTAAACCATAGCGACCCTTTACAGTAGCCAATACTCGTCAAGCAACACGACATTGTAATAGTGGTAGCTGTGGCCTAATAGGAGTAAAAATTAATTGATCAGTAAAAAGTAAGCTATGTTAAAAATAAGCTTGAGTTAATTATTATAATGTATGTCCATAAAGATAATACGGGTGGAGCAAATCTAAAACTTACAATTTGACATTCATCTCTCTTAACTGATTTAAATGTAAGTAGTGGGCTCGATGAAAAATGAAGAAAGAAGGATGGGCAGCAGAAGAGAAAACAAAACGTGATGCAAAATAGATTTATATATTTATATTTATTAGCTACAGAATTACAAAATCCGCCTGTCTGCATCTTCAACAATTTCACTGAATAGATGAATATCGTCATAAATAGCCTACTTTTTAGCTTTCTAGAAACCAAGCCTCAAGTCACATTTATTCTAGGCTCCCATTGAGGCACATGAGTAGCATTGCACCAGGAATGACCATTGAAATTTACGTGACAAACGGACATGCACTGAAGTTATCTTGCATTGCAACTTGGTACTGAAGTTATGGAATATCTCTTCGGGGAGGGGTATTTTTTATGACAAAGTCTGTATATACGATATTGACAGAAAAATTGATAAGATCTGCTATGTAAATGAGAACAAAATTAGTTAAAAATCGATCCTTCTGGGAAACATAGTTAGATGAAGTTAGAGAATTTTTCCTTTTCTCTTGAAGGATTAATTCATTAAATATTAACTAGGATATGAGATATTGAACACCAAGCTAAATGTCAATTGTCATGTGATATATTTTTCTACGGTTGAGTTAATAAGTACTGTAACTGAATTGGGTGAAATTCAGTGTAGGCCTACTGCCTATATACATGTATATATATATAGCCTATATCCAACGTCAGAAAGGGCATTCGGTTGGTGAGCGCCTAGGTTCCAGAAATTGCCACACAAATTTTAACGAATTTCCGAAAGTCTCAAAAACGGGATTGACTGATGATATGATGTAGGACAGAGAGGATTTGAGACAGTCTTTTTGTATCCCGATCCTAGTTAAACTGGGACTCAAGGAAAGATTATATATATTATATATATATATATATATATATATATATATATATATATATATAAATATATATATATATATATTTATATATAGTCCTATAGCCTATGTATACAGTGTATATGAAGTCACTGAATTTCATCATATATATTTATATATATATATATACATGTATATATATATATATATATATAGGTCTATATATAATGTATACATACTTGTATTTAATGTATATATATAGGCTATATATATATATAATGTATGTATATATATATACATATATATATATATATAGCCTATATATATATATATATATATATATATATATATATATATATATATATATATATATATATATATATATATATAATACTTGTACACTAGCTGTATGGCCTATTACTTTAGGCCTAAACCGACCGCTTTAAAATCACTTTGGGTAATTGGCTTTTATATACATATAGGCCTACTACAAAATGGCCTGCTGAACGCCATTCTCAATCGGAAGATTAGCCCTGGGAGTTTAATTCATACTATTATTATTATTAGGCCTATGTAATTAAATCAATTAGTGATAATTACATATATAATAGTATGCCTAATAATTAAGTAAGCCTATTATCATTGCTTATCTTAACCCTGATTCTTAAATTGTTTCACTTGATTTAACTGTAGTACACATTTAGTTTGTGTTTTACTTGTTGCATATTCTAGACTTTTCGGTGGTTTTTTTTAACTGTAGCGGGTTTTATGACCCTTTTAGGTTTTGTTTTATATAAAAACATTAATGAAAATTACTACATTTTAGATCTACGTATGTATATGAGCACTGACGCTAAGAGGTTTAACATTTTATTCAATATGAGTAAGCAAGGATGGAAGAGAGGCTGTAATACGTTTTCATATTTTATGAGGGTAAACGATCGATGAAGTTTAATTTTCCAAAGAACGCGATCTAAACGTAGTTCAAGACTCAGCTACTGCAGCCGTGGTCGATCCTGTGATCCATCATCCGCTCTGTGACGGAAATGAACTGGTGCAAATCCGTCGGCTTCAGCGCTTTAAATTATATCAATATACATATATATATATATATATATATATATATATATATATATATATATATATATATATGCATGTGTTCTCGATTAATCAGCTAATATAACTGTAATTTTATATCAATGTGTTAAAGAGTCTGGGAAATTAGAGTTACTCGCACCTGATTTGATTTAAGAATACTGTAGAGCTGTGGGCTACTATTAGTCTTATAGGCTCTACTGACAATATTTTACTGAGCGTATCTTTAGATAGTTTAGTCTCTAACAGTAGATACAACTAGGCCTAACTATTAGGGCCTATTCAATTGAGCAAGATAATAGAAATACTATTCTAAAACTGTAGCTATATTAGGCCTCAGTTTATATATTAGACCTATAGCCTACACCGTATCTAATATTATCAATCCTCTATTAGAATAACCTCAGGTTGGTCAAAGAATTAACAGAAGGTTCCTAATGATTCTGAAAAAAGACTGTCATGGCGTATCATGGATCGACCGCTCTTCAGTATATTAGGCTACCGAGAGTTAATAGAGTTGAACATATTTCATTAAAGTAGGCCGGAGTAAAAATAACATAAACTTTTATTAAGATGCCATGGAATCATAATAGTACAAAAATAAGAATAATAAAGCTATATAAAGACTTAATATCTGTTTCCCAGAGCGTAAAAGTTAAAAAAGACAGAAAAGGCGAAGTTTGGTATTGATTCCGTAGCCTAGACTAGGCCTAAGCTTAACAGGCTATATTGTATCTACTCTATTTCACTCGGCTTGTATAGTGGCCTAAATATTAAAACCCGCCAGAGACATACTAATGAACCAATACTAAACCGAAGCATCTCTCTCTCTCTCTATTAGTGCACTGCCTATTGGCAGGTCCATGGTATATAACGTCTCCACTCTTCTCTGTCATCCGCCTTCCTCTTCATTTCCACATGTGAGTGGGTCTTTAAATCATCTAACATACCTAATCTCGGCCTGCCCTGTCTCTTTTTCCTTCCATTCTACCTTCTATGACCTCTTTTAATAGACCTTCCCCCTTGGAATGTGTCCTATCCAACTCTTCTTCCTATTTCTTAATACATTTATCAACTCTCTATCTGTGCCAACTCTCTGCAGAACTTCCTCATTTGTAGCCTTTTGAGTCCAGCTAATCCTCTCCACTCTTCTCCAAATCCACATTTCCAATGCCTTCAGTTTCCTAATATCTTCCTTCCTTAAGGATCATGTTTCACAACCATACAATAGCGTGGTCCAAAGGCCAAACCAAAGTTTTCACTATCTTTATCTTTGTGTCTTTCTTTACACTTTTTGTTAATAGTTTTTTTCTATTACCAGAGGCCGATTTTGTTTGTACAATCCTACTGCGTATTTCCGTCTCACATTTCCCATCATTGGCTATAGTATGACCCAAATATTTGAAACTCCTTACCTGTTCCAATTTCGTACCATTTATTGTGATATTAACTTCACCTTTATAATTGGACACTCCCATAACCTTCGTCTTTTTGATATTGATCTTCATGCCATATCTCAAAGCCGTATCATTCAGCCTATCCATTATATTCTGCAGTCGAGGAGCAGCTGTAGGTGACCAAGATGAACTCGATGACATCTTGGACAAAGCTTGTTCCACATCAAGGGCTTTACGTGCAGCTTGATTTGGCCGAGGATAGTTTGACCTTGAACATCTGATTCCACTAACGCCTCCACTATCTGTTTCTCTCTCTCTCTCTCAATCTTTTCTCTTAAGTGCCAGCATCTTGTCGCTTTTGTTCTATGAACAACTTCGTAGGCCTACTCCCCTTGATCTTCTCGTCAGATACACATACCGCGGACCCTGGGGTTAGATACGTGAAGTTGTCACTCTGACTGTCACCCAGAACTGACTTGATACAGTTAAAAGCCGCCTGTGAGGTCGTCAAGTTGTCCTTGAAAGAGTAGATTGAACGCACTTCTGATTCACATACCACTGGCTTCTTTCCAATTTCTAACCCTGACGCACCGAGCAAAGCTGGCTTACCAAAATTTTTATTCTTATTTTATCTTACCCGGGTGTAGGCTAAAGAACTCGATGTTTGTTTATTATTTTCATTTTTAACTGCCCTGGGCTTTATGGGGCCTTGGGTTAAAAAATAGGATAAAAGAAAGACTTTATTTAATTTAAAAAAAAATAAAAAAAATATTTAATAAAATTCCTCTATGCTGTGGGAGGCCGTATTAGTATGATATATAAATTTATTAGTATTATTATAAGTATTATTATTTCTATTATTATATATAAATAGGCCTATATTGTTAGTATTACTAGGCCTACTACTATTAGGCCCTATCTCTCTCTCTTAGTGCACTGCCTACTGGCAGGACCATGGTATATAACGCCTCTACTCATATCTATCTTTCGTCTTTCTCTTCATGTCCACGTACGAGTGGATCTTTAAATTGTTTATTGCATTCCTTGTGATATACCGTTATTCCTGGGGGGATTCATCTTATGATGAGGTGGGTTCCCTAGGCCTTCCTCAGCTTCGATTAACATTTACTGGGCAGGGGCGTCATTCCCTGAGAAAGCAATCTGTTACCCATATGCATGTAGGCTCTATAGGCCTATAAAAATATAGGCTATTATTATCATTATTATTATTAATTTTATTATATATAAATTTATATTATTATTATTATCATTATTATTATAACTATTATTGTTATTCAACTTCCAATAAATAACAGATAATAAATTGGCTTTTAAATAACATTTAAAACTTATTACATGCGATCTAAAGAACACTGATCACTTACCTACTAGGTAGCGACGACCGCAGACCACAAATTGTTTTGGAGTCGAAGTCGGCGTCCTAACTAAAAGTCATCGGTGACGGCGGCGACAGCCCAGCGACAACGCAGCGTGTGCGGCGCAAGAATCCACTTCAATTATAATTGTAGGATGAGTCTAGTCATTTCATCAAATTCTTCATTCAGGATGTACCGGTTCTTGTTACTGATCTCTCTTTCATTACTCATGTCAACAATGCTCTTCAGTGAACCGTCAACGGGCCAGCTTAAGTACCGTGCGTCCATATCTAGATTTCGTAACGCTATTACACTAGATCTTCATTGAAACCTCTCTCTCGCTCTCTCTCTCTCGCTCGCTCTCTCTCTTTCTGTATCTCTCTCTTTCTTTTCCTCAAACGTTCTCTTAGAACACTGCACATTGGTTGGTCAATGGCATACAATTCCTTCACATATTTCTATCCTATGCCTTTCTCTTCAAATCAATATACGAATTGGTAATCAAATCATTCAGTATCGCAAGCCTCGGTCTTCCGCTAAACTTCTTTCCTTTCAATCTTTCTTCAATGTTCTCTTTTAAGTAAACTATCCACTCTCAGAACCTGACCATCCAGTTTCTTCTATTCTAATATTTATTATATGCCTATTATAAGATTTATCGCCAGTGCTGGAGCCAGTGGCGAAGTCTGAAAGATATTTGACCACGGTTCAGTATAGGCTATATGCGGGGTTCAAATCCTTGGTTCGTTCGTCACTGTCATCGCTTTCGAATGAGGAAACTGGCGTTAATATTAGCTTTGCCACATTTTAAATTAATTGTATATATGTGCCAGTCATGTCCCCCTCCGGTGTCCATATCTCTTAAAATAGAAAAGAATTGAACTTATTCAGAATTTGTCAACTAAGCTCTGGCAATATTGCAAATGATTTGCAATGGAAAAGAAACAATAAAATGTGTAGAAACTTTCCAAATGTCATATGGAGTTATGGTCCATTGAGATTCAGTAAAAATCTTAATTCTGTAGCATATATATATATTGGACAGTATACTACAGTATACCCACAATTAACTACAACAAACTTATGATTGGGCTTATAAAGTTCTATATTGTGCCTAAAAAGATATGGCTAGAGATTGAAACAGGTACGGAGTTTCAAATACAAATTTAGGTCATACAATAAGAGATGATGGAAAATATGAGACTGAAATACGTAGTAGGATTGCACAAGCAAAGAAAAAAGCCTTCGGTAGTAGGAAAGAATGTTTAACAAAAAGTCTAAAGAACGACGCAAAGTTAAAGGTACTGAAAACCATGATATGGACTCTTAGTGCACTGCCTAATGGCAGATCCATGGTATACAACGCCTTCACTCTTCTCTGTCTTCCGCTTTCCTCGTCCTGTCCAAATATTAGTGGATCTGAAATCATCTAACATACCTAATCCCGGCCTGCCTCTGCTTACTTCCTTCCATTCTGCCTTCCATGACCCCTTTTAGTAGACTTTCCCCCCTTAAAATTTGTCCTATCCAATTATTTTTCCTATCCTTAATACATTTATCAACTGTCTATCTGTACCAACTCCTCTCCAGAACTTCCTCATTTGTAACCTTTTGAGTCCAGTCCAGCTATTCCACTCCATTCTTCGCCATATCCGAAATTTCCAATGCATCTAGATTCCTGACGTCATCCTTTCTTAAGGTTCGTGCTTCACATCCATATAAAATACGAAGGAACAATGTAAATGAAGGATGGTGTCAGCTAAAGGAGGTCATTAAGACAGTTGCAAAAGAAGTGACTTTCTTAAGGCAAATACGGCTAAAAAACCTTGGATCACAAGTGAAATGCTAGGCAAAATGGATAAAAGAAGGAAATGGAAAAGTATTGACACCATTAATGGCTGAAGAAAATATAGAAGGTTAAACAATGAGCATGGAAGAATTACAGGTTAAGCTAAAGATCATTGGTGGAGTGAAATGTGTGATGATTTAGCAGAATATGATACAAGAGGGAGGTCGGATCTATTGCACCAGGAAGTCAGGATATTAACAAGAACCGATAAGAAATAGAAAGGACATGCAAAGAACATTAGCATAATGGGTAAAGATTGGGAATTGAAGACAGAGCTGGAAGAAGAAAAAGAAAGATGAAGAGAATATGTAGAGAAATTGTATGATAAAGCTGGGAAGCCAGTTCAAGAGGATTTTCAAATAGAAGAAGAAAATATTATAGAAAACGATAAAAGGATATGAAACATGGGCCTTAACTTAAGGAAGGAATATATTAAGAAACTGGAGGCGTTGGAAATATGGATTTGGAGAAGAATGGAGAGGATTAGCTGGACTCAAAAGTGTTGCAAATGAGAAAGTTCTGGAGAGAGTTAGTACAGATAGACAGCTGATAAATGTATTGAGAAATAGGAAGAAGAATGGGATAGGATACATCCGAAGGGGGGAAGGTTTATTAATAGAGGTCATAGAAGGTAGAATGGAAGGGAAGAGAGGCAGGGGCAGGCCGAGATTAGGTATGTTACATGAATTAAAGACACACGCATATATGGACATGAAGAGGAAAGCGGAAGACACAGAAGCTTGAAGGCATTGTATAGCATGGACCTGCCAGTAGGCTGTGCACTAAGAGAGAGGGAGAGAGATATAATGGCGCCATGTGAAATGTAATTTATCATGTATCATGTCACAACTACATTCTATAGAATGTGAAGTCTTCGAAGTACCATGCAACGGATCAGAGGCGAAGACTTCGTGTGTCTACAGTGGTGCTCTGTGCGATGGTTTAAATGATTGCGGTGACAACGAAGACGAAACAAACTGCGGTACGTACATGTTGGCTACTTATGTATAATAAATATTATACTTCTATAATAACTATTTTAGTTATAAAATAACTATTATAAAAAGCAAAAGCTGGTAAAGCTATAGTTAACGTCAGTTTCGAACCTCACTCGAAAGCGAAATAAACTGCACTTATACAATAACAATTTTAGCCTACTTCAATAATACTAATAATAGCTTCATATGTATTATATAGCCTACATGTACATGTATATAACTATTTCATTTATATCATTACTAGCTTATTATCATTATCTGACAATTGTTATGGGTAAACAGGATTGCTTTCTTGGGCAAACAGAATTGATTTCTCAGGGAATGAAGCCCCTGCCCAGTAAAGGTTAGTCGAAGCTGAGGAAGGCATGATTTAAGGATTCACTCGTGTGGGACATGAAGAAGAGAATGGAGGATAGAGATTAGTGAAGGCATTGTATACCATGTTCTTTTCAGCAGGTGTGCACTAAGAGATAGAATTGTTATAATTTCACTCTCTCAGTGCACTGAATACTGGCAGGTCCATGGTATATAACGCCTCCACTCTTCTCTGTCTTCCGCTTTACTCTTCATTTCCACATACGAGTGGATCTTTAAATCATCTAACATACCTAATATCGGCCTGCCCCTGCCTCTTTTCCCTTAAATTATAACTTCTATGACCTCTTTTAATAGACCTTCCCCCCTTAGAGTGTGTCCTATCCAACTCTTCTTTCTATTTCTTAATACATTTATCAATTGTCTATCTGTACCAACTATCTCCAGAACTTCCTAATAAACTAGTAATATATTATATAATACTTATATAATAACCAGACTTGTAGTCGAGACCAAAACTCTGAGATCAAGACCAGGCCTCTCGAGACCGAGACCAAGACCTTGACCAAGTCCTTCGAGACCGAGACCAGGACCAAGACCAATAAGGACAACATGCTGCAATCATGACAAAATTAGGCGGTAGCATTAGTCGGCCTAAATTACGTCATTAAGACTTCTACACTAGTTTTTTTTAATTATCCTACTAGCTTGCTGGTATAAAATTATTGAAATAATAGAGCCTACCATGCTATCATATCCTACTTGATAGGCCTATATTTTTGGAAGTTAGTATACTACGATGTTAAGACTTCTTGCTAAATATAGGCCGATAGGATATATTCTATATCTTTCCGTTTGACACATTAGATTCAATTGATTTTCCCATAGCTGTTTCAAACTTTAAAATATCTACACAATCTATTAATCTGATGACTGAACATTTTAGTGTACAACAATCGAAGAGAAAGAAAGGGACTGTCAAGATCTCTAATGTCCGTTAAATTATTATAATCTTAAAACATTGACTTCGGGCTCGAATAGCTCTATGAATTTATTCTAAAAGTTTCAATCATGAAAACATGTTTAAAAAAGAAATTTAATTTATTAAATAAAACACGAATTAAATATTACAGACAGTGTACAATGAAACGAATATATCCGAAAGTTATAACGCCCAAAATACAGTAACTCGTTATATTATCCAAAACTAAATATTCCGATCGCAAACTTGACATGCAGGCCTAAGATTATACGCACAAATTCATATATTAGAAATCCAACGTTTAAAATTAAAATAATGACCACAGACCTACTTTAGAAATTTTATCGTAAGAACCTTTTTATTTTACGTTGGCACCTTTTACAACGTTATCTCTGTTCTCTCAAGTCTTCCTTTTACCACTCTTAAGGTCTCCACAACGGTCTTATCTGCTCACAGATAAGCCACTATCGTCTATATCGTCTAGACGTGAAAGATCTCTATCTATCGATCTCTATTAATAGAGGTCATAGAAGGTAGAATGGAAGGAAAAATAGCCAGGGGCAGGCCGAGATGAGGTATGTTAGATGATTTAAAGACCCACTCATATGTGGAAATGAAAAGGAAAGCGGAATACAGAGAAGAGTGGAGGCTTTATATATCATGGACCTGCCAGTGGGCAGTGCACCAAGAGAAATGTAGGTCCAACATGTAACTAACTTACACATTATGGAAATATTACTTCCGATTTATTTATAATTATTACTATTAGTGAAGTACACCAATACAAATTAAATTTCTCGTTGCCAGTTATTCATTTTCTTCCGAATTCCACATGGCATAAGACATTTTTAATACTCGACGGTTAACAGCTGCATCATGGAGTTACAACAACAGAGAGTTGTTGCTAAAGCATGTGCAAATCATGAATCTAATCGCGATTGCTACACGTACTTTGGTATAAAAAAATAATCAATATTAGATGGGTCCATTATTTCTTCTTTCGTGAAGAACTGAAATATGGTGTTACATTTAGGCCTATATAGCCTAAGTCGCTGAATGAGAAATCTTCTAATAAAACACATTAAATAAACGCACTGAATAAATAAGCGATTTACATAAAATAAATTAAAGGTGGTAAAGCTAAGGTTAACGTCAGTTTCCTCACTCGAAAGCGATGTCAGTGACGGGCGAGCCCAGGATTTGACCTCCGCACCTACTGATCCGCGGTCGAGTATCTTACCGACTTCGTCACTGGCTCTAGCCAGTGCATTATTAATTGCTAAACCTGTCACAAATCAAGCAATAAATGTTAAGTGATTTCTCTCTTGAATTCTGTAGAATAGAGTATAGTTTAATAGTGTAAGGGAAAAACTCGACTAAAGGCCTACATCCTCTACACATAGCGAACAACAGAGCTCTGAGAATTCTACAAATTCAAGATGGACTGTGCAAGACTAAACTACTTTAAGCTAATTACAGTACTCTATCGTTATATCAATTATATAAGTTTCTCTCTGTCAAGTTCTAGCTTGATAGTCTTGCTCACTCATCTACACTCAAACACTCTGATCTTCAACCTGAAGGACTTGGGTTGGTTATTGGCAAATAAACAAGTCTTGAGAACAAGATACTGTCACTCAATGATTCTGAGGTGGAAGGATCAACACGGGTAAAACAGGCGTCGGACAAGGTGAGGCATCAAGTGATGGATGATGTCGGTGGTTCAGTCCGAAAGTGGTCAGAGATTGTAGTCAGGTGCCAGGAATGACAGCAGAGCATCGGCCTCTTACGACACCGACAATGATGGTTTTACTAAGGTTTCCTACAGTAAAACCAGACAAGCATCTAACAAGAGACCTCGATCATCACCAGGTCTACAACAACCACCTAGATCTCAACCTCTGCCTAAGACTAATTCTTTCAGAGTCATCGGCACCAATACCTCTTGTACTTTGAAAGCTGCCAAAGACATAAAGAAAAGTAAAATTTTCTTTGTAAGTAATCTGTCTACTGAAACCACATGTGAGCAAATTCATCAATATTTAAACAGTTGCAGTATTAAAATAAATAATGTTTTTCTAGTCAAATGCAAAAATACTGATTCATACGCCTTTCGGGTAAACAGTGATGCTGATGACGTTGATAAATTCCTGTCAAAGGAAGTGTGGGCACCCAGTATTAAGATTCGAGACTGGGTATTTAAAGTAAAACAGGGAACAACTAATTCTGATAATGAGTAGTGCTGAGCGAACCAATACTGAGTTTGAAATCAGCCTCAATGGAATTTATGCTATCAAAATTGTAACATACAACATGCATGAATTTAATCAGGGAATTTTGATGCTAAAAAACTTATGTTTCACTAATAAAGTTGACATAATATATTTACAAGACCATTGGTTAACAAATGATCAGTTATCTAACTTTGATTGCTTTAGTACCGAGTATAATATTTATGTATCTTCTGCCATGGACCATGTGTTAGGTAGAGGTATTTTAAGAGGTAGAAATTATGGAGGTGTTGGTATGTTTATAAGAAAATCATTTTGTAATATTGCATCGAATGTTGATATAATTATGTGCAGCAAGCGATATATTGCTATAACAATAGATAAACTACTGCTGGTCAATGTATATCGTAGTGTATATAAGATAGTAAGTAATGTATATAAGATAGTAAACAAACATGGCGTCCGATAGGTGCGTAAAAATTAATGCGTTGCTATGTTTTGCAATTAATGCCTATAAAAGACACCCACAAAGGTTAATTAAGTCAATGATAAGTGACTTTTACAGCACAGACTGTATAGGCAATGCGAAAGACCTGCTAATTGCGGATATTGAGGCGTTGCGACTGGATAATTTTAAATCTCCTCCGAATCGAAGAGAAAAGGGTGACAGAGACAATAAAGCCAGACAGGAAGTGGACGATATATTGTTAGCTCTAACATTCGTCGATGAGAACGCTTGCTTCGCTCAGCTACCGCGTTATTCGGTGGACAACATGGGGGACATCCCCATAATGAGAATGGAAAGTGGAGAATTTGCCTTGCTTATGGCAACATTGAACAATATTGAGGATAATTTGTCCATGTTAAAATTAGCATATGCTAATGAGGAAGCAGCTAGATCGCAAAGCTCAAAGGAGCTGGCTCGTATCAGCTCTATTGTTGATCAACTGACCGGCCAGTTTGCACGTGTATCTGATCAGTCACGTGCACAAGCAGTCAATTGTTCACTAGTACCACCTGGTCAAGCAGCTGATCCGTCGCTACTTACAGCAGGTTCTAACAACCCGTCCACTCGTCACCCCGCTACTAGTCGTGCCACTCTCCAGTCTATGGACTACGACACAGCTGACTGCGAGTCAGAAGGAGGTACGTGGCACAAGGCAGCAGCCCGTAAGAAGCGCAGGGCTACCGAGGCCCAGCTGTCGCCTCCCACTCCAAACGTAAATAATCCAACAATAAACAAATCAACTGGAAGTAAGCAGCTTTGGAGCGATCGAGTAGCCAATTCACCGGTCATTAAACAACAACCGCTTAAGAAAAAGTTCGTCAAGATCGTTGGCAAGTCAGCACAGCCGTCAGACAACAGCGATCACTCAATAGCAAGGGTTAAATCTGCTAAGCCATACATTAAGAAAAGGGTTCTCGGAATCTATAACGTGGATAGTACTGAAACCGTATCGTCACTGGAAGCTTCAATAGCTGAAGCCTGTGGTTGTAATCCTATCTCCTGTTTCCAGGTGAAATCAAGGGACGAAAACTCAAATGCATTCCGTGTATGCATTAACGACAATATTACAGAAAAGTTTCTCAACTCCACACAGCTTTGGGCTAGCGGTATAGTCATTAAGCCATGGGTCTTCAAACCGAAGACACCACCCAAGCAGCTGCAGCTGCTACCAAGGATGCTACTGCTGCTGCTATGGTTACCGATAACTCAGCAACTGGTATTGCCACTAGTTCTAATTAAGAGATGGCGAATCCGGACTCACTTTCTGATTCGCAAAGGCTATCTGTTATAACTTACAATATGCATGGTTTTAACCAAGGATGTACATTATTGCAAGAGTTGTGTAATTCTAATTTATATGATGTGATATTTGTTCAGGAGACATGGCTAGCTCCTAGCCAGATGTATAAAATTTTAAATTTTAATCACAATTATGTTGGATTTGGAATCTCCGCCATGGAGCAAACAGTTGAAAAAGGTATTTTAAAAGGGAGACCCTGGGGTGGCACAGCTACTTTAGTAAAGAAAAGTCTAGTCAAACTGAGTAGTGAGATCAATACGTTTGATAGAGTTGTATCTTTAACTATAGGAGATTTGTTGTGTATAAATGTATATTTACCATGCAGTGATGGTTCAGACAATAGTATAAATGAGCTAAATGAAATTCTGGCAAATGTCAGTACCATCATTGAGGAATCGGAGGCTCAATATTATATATTTGGAGGTGACTTTAACGCAGACTTGCAAAGCAGCTCTGCACATGCATCAGTAATTAATGCCTTTATGGACATCTATAAAAATAAAACGTTAGTTTTTGATGCTCACAGTAATGATAAGACTTATACCTTTTCAAACAGCAAATTAAATCATTATAGTCTAATTGATTATGTCTGTATATCCGAGTGTATATCTACTTGTATAGCCACTTATAACATAGTGGACCATGCTTTAAATCATTCTGATCATTTGCCTGTAGCTGCTGTGTTAAATATGCCGTCATACACTAAGTATTGCTCAGCTGTAGTAGCAGGGCGCCCTGTGCATCATGTGGATTCACCTAATGCTCATAAGAAGAGAATACTGAGATGGGATAAAAGTAACCTTAGTAATTACTACGATATGACTAGACAGTTGTTGTATCCTGTATATGATGCTATTGTTAGTACTTTGTCTGTTTGTGAATGCTTGTCTAAACTGCAAATAGAAGAGTATTATTCAGCTACTGTGCATGCAATGCTGACAGCATCTGAGCAATGTATATTTTCTATCCCACAAAACACCCTGAAACATTGGTGGAGCAGTGATTTATCATTATTAAAATCAAAATCTTGCAATTCCCATAAAGTATGGCTAGATGCTGGCAAGCCTTTACGTGGTAATTTGATGGAACAAAAAACCAAGGACAAGTTGCTATATAAACTTGCCATCAAAAAAGAAAAAGAAGCGGCAAAGTACATAGTATCGGACAATTTGCATGAGGAACTAGTCTCAAAAAATAATGTTGCCTTCTGGAAGACTTGGAAGAGCAAAGTTAACAGAAAAGCAAGCACAAAACTTCACTTGCGAGACAATCTAACTCCAGAATTAGCTGCAGAAAAGTTTGCAGAATATTTTGAGGGGGTATGTTCTCCAAACTCTGATAATTTTAGCAATATTAAACTACAAGAATTTAAAGAGAAAATAAGAAATTATTCGGGATGTGCTCATAACGCAAAATTCGATATAACTGTGCAGCTAATAGAACTGTCATTAAAGAAAATGAAAATGGGCAAGTCTCCTGGCATTGATAACATTACTACTGAACATGTCGCTTACTCGCATCCAGTGCTATTATCATTGTTAGCAAAGTTGTTTAACTCGATGCTAATATCGAGTTATGTACCACGAGATTTTGGAAGGGGTATCACTATACACATTCCGAAAAATGAAAAAGCTCACGGTCCTCAAGCCATTGATACTTTCAGAGGAATTTCATTAAGTCCTATTATGTAAAAATTATTTGAACATTGCTTAATGATAAAATTTTCTAAGTATTTTATTACAGGCTATAATCAACTTGGTTTCAAACCCAAGTCTGGCTGTCAGCATGCAATATATACTGTGAGAAAAGTAATAGAACATTATACTGAAAACAATTCAACTGTAAATGTATGTTGTTTAGACATAAGCAAGGGCTTTGATAAAGTTATTCATTCAGTGCTTTTCCTAAAATTAATGAAAAGAGGAGCCCCATCAGTGTTGATTAATATCTTGTTCTACTGGTACAGTATATCCTACAGTTGTGTTAGATGGGAAAATGTTCTCTCTAGGCCTTACCGATTATTGGCTGGCATACGGCAAGGTGGAGTCTTAAGCCCAGTTTTATTTTCTATTTATGTTAATGATTTGCTAGATATATTCGCTAAATATGGATGTTATTTTAAGGGTATCGCTGTCAGTGCAATTATGTACGCAGATGATCTATTGTTGTTAAGCCCGTCTCTTTGTGAAATGCAACGTATGTTAGATATCTGTAGTAGTCAGCTAGAATTGTTAGACCTGCAGATTAATATTAAAAAATGCTCATCATTACGTATTGGCAACAGATACAACAAGAAATGTTGCAAACTATATCTAAAAGATAGCTTAGTTCCTTGGACAGACGAAATGAAATATTTAGGATTATATCTTTTGAATGCACCTAAATTTAAATGTAGTTTTGATGCTGTCAAAATTAAATATTATAGATCTGCAAATGCAATATTGGCTAAATTAGGAACTTCTAACAATAAGCCTGTAATTCTGAAATTAATATCGACCATTGCTCTACCATGCTTAACGTACGCATTGGAGGCTCTGTCCCTTAATAAAACAGAGTTAACTACTCTAAATAGTCCGTGAACTAAATCTTTTCAAAAGGTTTTTAATACATATGACACAAATACTATAAAACATTGTCAGTTATATACTGGGTTTAAATCAAATTTGCACATATATGCATTAAAGTTAATGTCCTTCTTATCGTATCTGAATATGTCGGAAAATATAATGCTAAGATTAATATGTACAAGTCTGTCTACGGGCGACTTAGACAAGCTGGCAGCTCACTTTCATACTAATGCTCTGGATTTTAAAAATAACTACAGAGATGTAATAAATCTAAACTTTCAGCAGTGTTGAAAGAAAAAATTGGTATATCATGCCAATAAGTATTGTTGTGGAAATTTTGACAAATGTAACCTATGCGGTTTCAATATTGATGATATTGATGTGCTTATATTGCATAGGCTACTTTTTTCGAAATGCAATCTATTGTTTTTCTTCATGTTCTATTTTCTTTGTTTTGCACATTTTGCGTTTATTTCTGTTTCTGTTTTGTGTGTGTCTTAGTTGCCCAAGTGGCGAATAAAAGGTGTATATATATATATATATATATATATATATATATATATATATATATATCTGCCGAGTTGTAAGAGTGCTGCCGACCGCAATGAGTTGCAGTGTACACTTCATTCAATTGAGTAATTGCTAATGTGGAATTTAATTACGCGATAATTGGAGGTGATATTAATCATAATATCTTATTGAAATCAGACTTAGCAAATTATATAAACAATTTCTTTAGAAATATGGGGTTAATAATTAGTAACCGTCGTATTGATGATTGCCCTATTCAATACACCTTTGGAGTGAAAACTCGAAATGCGTATTCGTATATTGATCATTTCCTAGTAACTGATACACAACCTAGTTTCATTACGTCATTGGATGTCATTGCGCAAGCAGATAATTTCTCTGATCATCTGCCAGTTGTATTAAATATGAAAACAGATGTGTTAAAGCATTGCTTTAAAATTACTAACACTAATGACTCAAATGTAAATCGTTTTGTCTCCACATACAACTTTGATTGGCGCGGCTCATCTACCTCTGATTACTATGAATTAAGTAGAAGTGCGTTTTATAATTTATACATATTGCTCAATAATCATGATCTTGACAAGTTATACGAAAAAAGTCCCAATATCTTTAATCAAGCTGGTATTAATATCATATATAGAAATGTAATTAATATTTTAAAAATCTGTGCTATCAGAACTATAAAACAGAGAGGTAAAAATGGTGTACGAAAATTTTGGTGGGATGAAAATTTAGATACATTTAAACACGATTCCATTGAACATTTTAATAATTGGAAAAATGCAGGTAAACCAAACGAAGGCAACCTGTTTGATTTGAAAGGTAAAGCTCACAGAAACTACAGAAATGCCTTAAATGAGAATAAGCTGAAGTATAAAAATAATGTATCAGCTGAATTAAAAAATAATCTACTAAATTCAAATGGTTCAAAATTTTGGAAATGCTGGAAAGGTTACTTCTTTAAACAAAAAAATACCCAAAATGATGTTACTGTAGAAGGATTTAAAAAAGATACCGAGATTGCCAACGCTCTTGCTAATAATATAAAAAATGCCTGCACACAAAACTCATTAGAAAAGCACCAAACTTTTCGGGATAGCTATTTTTGTAAAAAGGGGGTTTATGAAAATACAGAAAATGAATGCTATATTGAAGTTGAAGCCATTGATAAAGCAATTAATAGCATTGAAGCAAACAAAGCTCCCGGCGCAGATGGGTTAACAATTGAGCATTTTGCTTATGCACATCCGTCTTTAATTACAATTCTAAGAACTCTATTTAATATAATGTTGAACTTGGGAAAAGTTCCTGATGGTTGGCATTACTACGCCAATACCGAAATTTAAGGATCACAAAAGAAACATGTCTGCTGACGACTTTCGGGGAATAACGATATGCCCAATAATATCAAAAATTTTTGAATACTGTATTTTAAGGTATGTTAGTTTTGAAACCTCCACACGGCAATTTGGATTTAAACAAAAAGTCGGATGCACTAACGCCTTGCATAATCTTAGAAAAGTTGTTAATTACTTCAATAATAGAAACACTACAGTAAATATTGGGGTAATTGATCTGAAAAAAGCTTTTGATAAATGCAATGGTTATGGAATTTTATGTATGTTGCAGAACAGAGGTGTAAATAAATGTGTATTAAATGTGCTAGAAAATTGGTTTTCCAAAAACTCTACAACTGTTAAATGGAAAATTTGTATGTCTAATTGTGTGCCTCTATTATCTGGTGTTAAACAAGGAGGAGTTCTGTCACCCATTTTATTTACGTTATTTGTAGATAATATATTGAGTGTATTAGAGCAATCTAATTTAGGATGCTTTGTTAATTATAAATGCTTTAACAGCTTCATGTATGCTGATGATTTAATTTTGATTAGTGCATCGGTTACTGATTTACAGCTTATGTTTGATATATGTGATAATGTTTTCAATGAGTTAGATTTGCCAATAAATGTGTCAAAATGCCATTGTATAAGAATAGGCCCAAGGTGTAGCTATTCATGCTCACCTTTAAGTATTCAAGGAGTTGCAATTAATTGGGTAGAATCTATTAAATACTTAGGAGTCACTATTTGTAAGGCAAAAGATTTTAAATGCCAATGGGAAGAATCAAAAGGGAAATTTTTTAGAGCTACTAACACCATTTTAGGAAGGCTGGGAACAAAAGCATCTGAAGATGCCATTCTTAAACTGATTGATAGTAATGGTGTATCACTATTGCTTTATGAGTTGCAATTAATTGGGTAGAATCTATTAAATACTTAGGAGTCACTATTTGTAAGGCAAAAGATTTTAAATGCCAATGGGAAGAATCAAAAGGGAAATTTTTTAGAGCTACTAACACCATTTTAGGAAGGCTGGGAACAAAAGCATCTGAAGATGCCATTCTTAAACTGATTGATAGTAATGGTGTATCACCATTGCTTTATAGCACTGCTGCTGCCACCTTGCGAGATTCAGACTTAAAGAGTATGAGTAGAGCATATGACAGTATCTTTGCGAAGATCTTTCATACGACTGACAAGAAAGTAATTATGTGGTGTAAATATTATTTTGGTTTTTGGCCTTTGAGTATCTTATATGAATACCATAGATATAATTTTTTCAACAAATTAGTATTGGATGCCAAAATTATTAAAGGGATCCAATTAGATCATCCAGATTATTTAGAATTTGAAAGTTTACAAAGGAAATATAATATTTCGTTTGTTGATTCTGTTGCTAAAGTACGATTAAAATTTTGGATCTACGTTGACAAAGTGCTACATATTGAAAATTCTAATGAATAAGTGAGTTGATTTGATTCTGTTTGTCACTTGTAAACTACTAGGTTTGGATTGCTTAGCTGTACTTGTATGCAAAGTGTTGTTTCTTTTCGTTTATTTTTCTTTCCTTTTTCTATATCTTTGTTCGAAACTACCATGTATTGGTGAAATAAAGTCTATATAGAAGAACTGAAGATGGCGGATTCAGAACGAAAGACTTCCACAGTTCTTGAAGTGGGCATAATGATAGAGTTTTTAGAGTCCATCGTGGTAAATTGTACACGCGAGAAGAAGCATTCACTCTGAGGTAACCATTCATCACATCTAGAACTGCAATATCAATATCTTCCATCCTCCATCCATGACAACTCATTTTGTGTATATCGACTGACACATTACGACCAATTTTCCAGTAGTCTTTTTTATTTTATTCGCCATAGTCGAAAAGTGTTTAATATTTATTTAGATTAGTGGACAATATAGAAGCTAATGTAAGACTTGTAGGCCTGCAAAATTCATAAACATATAGGTTATATAACTATATTAGAAATATACATGTAATCTAATAGCAGTACAATGAAAATCTTTAAAAATGAACAATAGCATGGGTTTCCTTTAAGATTGCACTTTACAGATTTTACCTTGTATGAAAATGTCCATCTAGGACAGACTTTAGAGATTTTACATTTTATTAAAATGTCCATCTAGGATTAGGGTAGGGACGCTAGGGTAAGCCTAGCTGTAACCTCTACCTTAACTAACTCTCATTTTATAGTCATAGTTAGACAACGATAGCACGCTCATTGCGTTGTTGCTGTTGATAATTATTAAAATATAGCCTATATAAAATATGTTCAAAAATAAAAAACAAATTGAATAAATACATATCATTAAATGATACATAAATTGAACCAGTGGTTCAAATGAATGATCACAGTGTGGTTCAAATTATGGTAGGTGCGTCTATAGTTGCGAAACACGTTTTTACATTTTATAATGCTTTTACTGCAGTAATTCAAGCATATATTAACGTAGAAGGCAACATAGTTTCTAAAACAAAAAACCGAGTCCAAATCGAGCATTTCTGCTAAAATTAAACGCATAATGATAATTACTCATAGTATAGACTTTAAATGAATAATAAATAACAATGAATATCATACAAATCATCTGCGAGCTCTATAAGAGGTCAATTTGAGGACACAATCTCTCCAACCCTCTTCTTCAACTTATCTCGATTCTTCACAGAGTCATACACATCACCATCCTCAAGATTGAGCTTGGGATCTACCATAATATAATAATAATAATAATAATAATAATGTCTAAATAGCGTAGGGGTAACGTTGTGAAGTTTTAATGGCAAATCCTGAGGTGAATTGAACCCTCGTGGGTTCGCATCCCGGCCGCGCTGATCTGAGAATAAAATCTCGGACATTCACTGGACTGGCTATACGGAAAATGTAATAAATTGGTTAACGGATTAAACATGTGGTATTAAAAAGTGATAGATATCGACATAGTTGATTATTCACTATAATGCGTGTTTACTTTTTAATATAGGGCCGATGCTTAGCTATTAATTTATTGTGTAGGCCTAATTACGTAATGTTCATTGCTCATACCTGTCTTTAATTTATTACTTGATAATTTAAACATGTAGGTGGTCTACATGCACACACACACACACACACACACACACACACACACACACACACACACACACATATATATATATGCAGAGGCTAAATTATTACCAATATTGACAAAGTAGCTATTAAACTCATTTGCGATTTCAAGCTTGTTAGTAATAGTACGATTATTTATGTGAATGCGCTCTACAATGGAACTTTTTGTTTTATTATTATGGCTAGTAATATTATTTAATGATTTCCAAATATTTCTAATCAATTAAAATTTTTGTTCAGTTTATTTTTTAAATACATTTTCCGATATTTCTCAATTTCTTTTTCCAATAGTTTGCGATACGCTTTATATTTTAATTCAATAACTTTGCTTTTAGTTACAATAAAGTTAAAGTATAATTAATTTTTTATTTTAATTTGTTTTTTAATTTCACTAGTTAACCATGGTTTATCTTTAAAGCTCTTTCGCGAACATTGAACTAGTGGAAAGGCTTGTTCAGCTGCACTAACTATTTTTTCAGTCACAAAAGCAATTGAGTCATCGATATTAAGAGAACTGTTAATATAGGCCCAGTCTATGAGCGAGAGCCGAGAATTAAAATTGGCAATATTTTTATTAGAGAATATGCGCACTTTCGGCTCAACGGAATATATAACTATTTTCTATTAGAAACTATAAGGACTATATTAGTAAAATGATCACTTATATCACAAGAAACGGTTAATGACTTCGCGCTATGCACATTAATATTAGAACATTCAGATAAAAAGTTGCAGAAAATATG
The DNA here is from genome assembly GCA_905160935.1 of Enchytraeus crypticus. Taxonomy (NCBI): domain Eukaryota; kingdom Metazoa; phylum Annelida; class Clitellata; order Enchytraeida; family Enchytraeidae; genus Enchytraeus; species Enchytraeus crypticus. The sequence continues at coordinate 1,089,792 of CAJHZI010000532.1, read as the reverse complement.
ATCAATAATACTACAAGAGTTATTAGCATAATGCGTAGGTATGATAGAGAATGGAGTAAAGTTCAAGTTACATAATTTATTTACATATTTTTCAATAGAACTATTTAAGTCAAATTTAAGCAGATCGATCACAACATATAGCACTGCGCTTAGTAGGCTTATACCTACTAAGTAAATTTGAGAATGCATCAATAAACTCAGAAATTGGTTTACTTGGATGTAAAACAGATAAATAGGAAGTTTAATGTTATAATTAATAAAGTCAATTACAATATATTCAGCTGCATCATTGAAGAAATTGACATCTGTAGAAGTGGCAATAAGTTTGAAGGCTGTAGAGTTATGAATAAGTAGACCGACACCACCTGCCCTTTGAGAAGCAGGAGGGCAGGAGATAAATTTATAATCAGGGAAGATATTATCGAAATAATTTAGATTAGTAGACCAGATTTCAGACAATAAAATGATATCAAAGTTATGATCGTATAAACTTAAAAAATTTAATAATTTTAAATAGTTTGCATTAATGCTTCTGATGTTAACGTGAACAATAGATAAATTACATTGAGAATGAAATTTATTTATTACAGAATTGGACGATTCCGAAGTGTATAATCCAGTACAAGAGTTAGTAACGAGATCATTGTTATTTATACCGTCCAAAGTTATATGATTACTTATGATGACTTAGATGATGGCGTAGTAAACACCCACTCACGAATAATGCAGTCGATGGGCCATGTGTCGGCATCGAAAAGGATATTTTCATAACATGCGTCACAAGTAATCATAAAAGCAGCGGAGTTAAACTCCCGACCACTTTTGGTGACACCAGATAATTTGTTACAGGAGTTTGCAATAGCCCCTGCCGAAGTGAGATATTCCGTGACCGTTTCTACAGTAGTTTCCTTGGCTAAGCGACCAACGAAAATGGCTGATTCTTTTGGCACAACTTTAAGAGTTGAGATCGACGATTTTTTACCTGAAATGACTCGCCTGACCTTTTGATTTGATATTGCTGAATACTGGTTAGTTTTAACAGCAGGGTTTATTGAGCTGGCGATGGGCTGAGATAGACTGAGTGGAGTCAGCCCAGGATTGGGTTGATGGAGGTGGTGGCCAATCACCGAGGCGTAAGTCCTAGAGGTGTTGCTGGAATCATGGCTATTAGATAGCTGCTGTTTTAACTCTCTTATTACATCTTCCGCTTTTGAAGTCTATATTTTATAGCAGTGTTTTCTTCTTGAAGCGATCTGATTACATCTGTTAACATGTTCTTTATGGAAATCGCAAATATTGGCCCCAGAGCTTTCTCCAATTCCTCAACCACCTCCCAGTTGCGAAGGGCATCAATGATTTCATCTCCCGTTGAGCGTGATTTAGGGGGCATAGTGAACGAAGTTACTGAGCACTGAAGCCTGGCCACTTACGCCAGCCAGAGACTCCAGGTTAGCGTGGTAGATGAGGTCAAAGTCCAATATTAGTTCCTTTTTATTCTAATATTTTATATAATGTTAACGAGAGTATATGATAGTAATGAATAAAATTTATTTAGAAATAATCCATTTACTTAGCTTTATCGATTGGTATAATAAACGCTAGGGTAGAAGATTAATTTCTAAGTAAAATATCCAAAAGATTAACGGAGTTCTTTCTGTTGATTGTATATGTATTTATCATAGATATGTGAATTATTAGCTCAAACGACCAATATTGGAGCGATATATTAGCTCAAAAGACCAAAAGCCACAGAACCATTGACAATATGATATTGTATTCTTATCAAACGGGCGATACTGACTTTAAAATATTTCTCCGTGAAAATATCCCCCATTCTATTTTCCTTGCCCCTACCTCAGCTAATGAAATTTTCAGTGTGATTCAAGGTCTTAATAATAACTCATCTACTGGGCATGATTCAATATCCACCAAAATTCTCAAATTGTCTGCCTATTATATATCCAATCCTATCTCTTTTATCATAAACAAGTCTCTAGAACAAGGTTACTTTCCTTCTACTTTTAAAATTGCGAAAGTGATTCCTATTCATAAAAAAGGCAATACGGATGATGTTGTTAATTATCGACCTCTATTCTTACTTAATAATATGAGTAAAATTTTTGAAAAAATAATTTATAAACGTATCATTAATTTTTTAAATACCTTTGATATTCTATATGAATATCAATTTGGATTTAGGAAGGGGCACTCTACAATTGATGCGCTATTTAGTGGAATTGATATGCTCAAAACAGAAAGTGCTAAAAATAATCGTGTTCTCGGAATCTTTTTGGACCTCAGTAAGGCCTTCGATAAAGTTGACCACAATATTTTACTCTATAAGCTAAATAACTGCGGAATTAGAGGTAGAGCATATGACCTATTTAAATCATATCTATCAGATAGACATCAATACACTGTTATTGGCGATACTACCTCTAGTATTAAGCATATCTCAATTGGCGTACCTCAAGGCTCAATTTTAGGTCCTCCTTTATTTCTAACTTATGTAAATGATATTCAATATGCTTGTTCTAATGCGTCTTTGACCTTGTTTGCTGATGATTTCAATTTATTTGTATCTGGTAAAAATGTAACTGACCTCTTTCAATCTGCCAATCTGGCCCAGCTCCCAAAAGAGCCTTTGGCTTAAATGCAATCGCCTAACGGTAAATTGTTCATTTATGTTATTTCTTCCTAAGAAAGACGATGATGATATTATTAAGTCTAATGATGTTGCCATTAAACTAGATATGTGCTTAACTAATAGGATTCATGTCGTGAAATTTCTTGGCATTCTACTTGACTACACTCTTTCGTTTAGAGAACACATCAATTCCTTAGTCCAAAAAATTAATAGTCTCAATGGCATGCTTTTCAGACGAAGAGATCATATCCCTGATATCTGTCGCAGAGATCTCTATTTTGCCCTTATTCATTCAAGAATTCAGTATGGTATTGAAATTTATGGCAAATCATCTCTTAGGTTCCTACGTTCACTTCATGTATCTTGCAAAATAGAGTTCTAAGAACATTGCAAGGTCGAAATAAATATTATAATGTGAATAAATTATATTTAAACTATAGAACTTTACCAAATCAACTACTCTATAAACTATCTATTTGTAAACTAGTTTATAAGTGTCTGAATTATGATGGCTTAATGTCAACGGTTGTCAGAGATATATTCAACACTCTACAGTTATCTCACCCCTATAATACCAGGCTGTCAAATACAATCTATATATATTCTAATGCCAACTGTGCCTATTTTAAATCTTATATTTATGACTATGTCTTCATATGGAACAAAATTCCTATTGATATTCGTAACTCTCGTTCACTAAAATTGTGTATAACTAACTTCAAAAATTATCGTAGTTTATTGCTTGAGTAGTGTTTGTTAGAGGTAATTTTACTTTTTCCATATCTTTGTTGGCATGTCTTATAATTTCATGCCTAAACGTTTAACTTTTGGGTATACGAAAATTTCTACTTAGTACTAGGTGCTTATGAGATTATTTGAATATGTATTTCTGTTTATGTTTATGTACATATGTTTATTTGCATGTATGTGCATTTTTATGCATATTTATGTGCACACTGCTCTTCTTATTCTTTGAGTTGATTTGCTTTGTTCTTTTTTAGTTTAATATTCATTTTTGAGTTGATTTGCTTTTTCATTTTTAATTTGCATATTCATGCTTTAGTTTGTACTTTTGTGCATGCATGATGGGTGATCAACTAGAGAGGTTTTTTTGACCTCTTTGACGGCCTGGTGTGTGTGCGTGTTTGAGTGTATTTTTAAAATAAGACATGGTTCTCTCTCTCTCTCTCTCTCTCTCTCTATATATATATATATATATGTATATATATATATGTATATATATATATATATATATATATATATATATATATATATATATTATTATCATAGGCATAATTTTTTGCATAGTGTGATCCTGTCTAATTGCTTGGATGACAAGTGGATATAGATCATCAGGATTATGAAGATTATTTCACTATACAAACTAAATATGGCAATCAGAGTAATGACTCTAATGCTAAGATAAGATTTAAATTGTGAAAATATTTTGAAAGTATTGCCGCTATGATGTTTCTAGTATATGTAGAAAAATGACCGTATAGTTAATTCAAGGGTAAACTTTATTCTTTTAGATTTCTTTTGTTTGCCTAATTCAGTTTGTGTTTTTATGTTGTGCCATTTTCCTTTCTTGTAATATAATACTGCCACTTGTTTGGTGAATAAAAGAATATATGTATATATATACATATATATATATATATATAGGGACCTATATAATTATCTTTGCTATTAATTTGATTAATATGCAAGAGATATTATATTATTAATATTATTAGAGATATTATTTTGAGAAATTATCATTAGTCGCCGATATTTAATTTTTTAAATGAAATTGCGTGAATACGCAAAATCTAAATATCAAAAATTCAAGATTATGCATTAGGCATTAGCTATTTGAAAAAGCGCATTGCAATTTCTAACAATATCCTAAATAAATTGAGAATTAATTGAACGAATGTTCAATGTGTCCAACATGTGCCCGAATAACTGCATTCACCCGCTAAGACCACTGATCAATTGCCAAGTCCACGAGTGTCTGATTGATCTCAGTCCAACGGAGGACAATGACTCGTTTCAAATGTACAGTGTCGTGAATTGGTTCACGATAGACTAATTGCTGAAGATAATAGTAAACGATCGAATAGTAAATCAAGTTCAAATCAGGTGGAGGGCTGTTAGGTGGTCAGTTCTACGGTTCAATAAACTCTGGCAGTTCTACTTTCGTACAGGCGATCATATGACATGAAAATTACGTATCAGCGATTAATGATAATTTCTCAAACATGTGCAGTAATATCTCTTAGATATTTAGTAAGTTCATAGAAAATAGAAATGTCTTTTATTTAATGTATAAAATATGACGTTTGGATAAAAACTGCCAAAGTTATTAGCCTTCAAAGTAGTTGCATTTATTCTGGACAAACCCTGTATATGGGCCTATACAGTTTTAAATGGAAGTAGTGGGCTCGATCAAAAATGAAGAGGGAATGATAGGTAGCAGAAGAGAAAACAAAACGTGATGAGAGTTATTAGCTACAGAATTAAAAAAATCGCCTGTCTGCATCTTCAACAATTTAACTGAATAGATGAATATCGTCATAAATAGCCTACTGCACTTTTTAGATTTAATCTTGCAGGTAATAAAGTTATTGAATTCCTCTTCGGGGAGGTGGGAGCCTTTTTATGACAAGGTGTGTGTCAAGGTAGGAGTAGAGATGATATTAATTATTCCAATATACTCCACAATGACCTTTGTACTTTATTAGCACAGGGCAAGTTTCTTACCCTGCAGGCCTATTGTTCCGTGCCTGGGTCTGTGGCTGGAGGGAAGAGAAGTGTTGAGACTTGGAGAGTTGTCCGCAAGCGAGGAGCTTTGATTTGATTTGTTGATAAACTTTAGTTTAAGACTTAAGATAAATCTTATTAGACTTTATATTTTTCGCTAGTGACTATTTGGTTACAGTGTACATTTGTTTTGACTAGGTATCGATCCACATGAGACAATAAGGTTATATCTGATTGTATGGATTAAAGTTTCACATGCTGTATGTTAAGAAAGGCCTAGGAAGTGTTAGACTCATTTAGAGGGGGAAGTACTATGGAAAGGTAACCCCTGAGTTGTGTTTATTGTGGTTTATTAGAAACTGCCAGTGAAGATAACAGGACGTTAAACGGCCATAGGGAACTGAGGGTTCTAGGGTCGGGCGTTGTTGATAGTTATTTCGAGAAGGTCAGAAGTTGAGTTGGGGATTTTGAACTCAAGGAAGTTGTGATAGACTAGTATCATTTCATTAAGAGAGGATTCTAGGGTTTGATGCTGTAGTCATTAGGTATATTCTTATGGAAGAAGTGAGGACGTTGAATAGGAACTAGTTTGCCTTTATGTTCTTGTGAGATAGTATTTGGTGACAAGTGTTGCGATTTCTCTATAACTAAGTACTTCTCAACCTGTTTGTAGTCTGGTATTTAATTAGTAGTATTTTCGGTTCTTTCATTTTAGTTTGTATATTATTAAGTTATCTTTAACTCTATTATTAATATTGGATTATTAGATTTAATTCCGTTATTTGCCATAAAAGGACAATTGTCAGTTTTTTGTAATATATTATTTTCCTATATTGTGTTTGAGTAAAATAAAATATAATTGAAGTGAACTAAATATACTTCATTTATAATACGTTACCTATGTGTCTGTTATAATTTAACTGTAATTAGAAATTACAAATGGAAAGTAGTTATCTACTATTATAGATCATTAATTTTAAGTTTAGAGTTTTAGAATTTATGAACCTGGTCCAGGCTAGGGTTCACCCTTAGAACCCTTCCCTGACAATGTGTATATATATTAATGATAGAAAAATATAATATATGACATGATAATGAGAACAAAATTAGTTAATAATCGATCCTTCAGGGAATAATAGATGGCCTGAAAAGTAAAGGAATTTCCATTTCTCTTGAAGGATTAATTCATTAATAAATATTAAATAGGCAATGAGAGATACATGTATTGTACACAGAGCTAAATGCATATTGTCATGTGATATGTTTTTTATGGTTGAAGTTAATAATAAGAACTGTTAGTGAAAGGTGAAATTCAGTGTACTGCATATATATATATATATATATATATATATATATATATATATACATATTATATATATATATATGTATATATATATATATATATATATATATATATATATATATATATATTTAGATCTATATGTGTATATGCAGTACACTCAATTTGACTATATATATATATATATATATATATATATATATATATATATATATGTATATATATATATATATGTATATATATATATATATATATATATAGTAGGCTTACGTGTACACGTAGCTATATGGTGTATTACTTTAGGCCTATGCCCCTGTAAATCACGTTGGGTAAATCGGCTTTTATTGACATATAAACGTACTACAATTGACATATAGGCCTGCAGAACGCAGCAGTAGTTTAGGCCTATTCATACTATTATTATTAGACCTATTTTTAGTTATTCTCAATTAGTGATAATTACATATATAAAAGTATGCCTAATAATTAAGTAGGCCTAAGCCTCTTATCATTGCTTATCTTAACCCTGATTCTTAAATTGTCTCACTTGATATAACCGTAGTTCACATTTAGTTTGTGTTTTACTTGTTGCATATTCTAGACTTTTAGTGCTTTTATTGTCAACTGTAGCGGGTTTTACGTACCTTTTCGGTGTTTTTTATATAAAAACTTTAATGAAAATTACTACATTTTAGATCTACGTATGCATGTTAACACTGACGCTAAGAGGTTTTCAAAGTTATTCAATAAGAGTAAGCAAGGATGGAAGAGAGGCTGTAATTCGTTTTCATATTTGATGAGGGCGAACGATCGATGAAGTTTAATTTTCTAAAGAACGCGATCTGATCGTAGTTCAAGTAACGCTCTGCCACTTCAACCGTGGTTGACCCTGAGAACTATCATCCGGTCTGTGGCGGAAATTAACGGGTGCAACTCAGACGATTTCAGTGCTTTAAATTATATCAAAATATATACTCGATTAATCTGATAATATAAGCTTAACTCTAAATTTATATCAATGTGTTAAGGTACATAGGGCTTACAGAGCATTTGCGCATCTATTTACTCATCTGGATGGAGCCAGTGGCGATGTCGGTAAGATATTCGACCGCGGAATAATTTGTGCGGGGTTCAAATCCTGGGCTCACCTGTCACTGACATCGCTTACGAGTGAGGAAAATGACGTTAACATTAGCTTTACTTGCTTTTTAGTTCAGCCATTCTAAAATTTCAATGCAGAGTCTGGGAAAACTAGATTAACTCACTAATTTGTTTCAAGAATACTGCAGATCTGTGAGCTACTATTAGGCCTATTTTACTGAGTGTATCTTTAGATGGCATAGTCTCTAACAGTAGATACTACTAGGACTGAATATTTATAGGCTGAACAAGAGAATAAAAATCCTATTCTAAAACCATAACTATTTTAAGCCTCAGTTTTTATTTGATCACCGTGTCTAATATAGGCATGGGATTAGAATAACCTAAGGTTGGTCGAAAAATTCAAAGAAGGTTCCTAGTGATTGTGAAAACAGACTGTGTCATATCTTAACTTCATTGGATCGACCGCTGTGAAGTATATTAGGCCACAGAGAGTTAATATACTGTAGTTGAACATATTTTTTATCTGATATAGGCCTACATAAATCTTTGAAGTATTAATTTTAATTGTTTTTATTTCCATTTGCTTGTATACTGCTTTTGTATATTTATATTGCTTGTATACTGATTTTAGCGTATTTATTTTAGCTCTATGTTTGTGATTACCTTCACAATTGTACGTAGTATATTTTAATCCTATTAGTTAATCCTTTTATTTTAATTTCTACTTTTAATGAACTAAATCCGGAATATGTAAGCGCTTCTGTAGCCTGTATCCTCCGTTCACACAAACGTTTCAATATTTAGCTTTTATATCTGCTTTACCTGTTTTAAATGTCTGATGTGATAAATAAATAAATAAAAAATAAATAAATATTTAATTACAGTTTTAAGTAAAAATAAACTTTTATGTCATCGAATCTTCAATTCAATAATAAGAATGCTAAAGCTATATATAGACTTAACATCTACTTCCGCAACGCGCAAAAGTTTAAAAACTGACAGAAAAGGTAAAGTTTGGTATTGATTCCGTAGCCTAAATTAGGCCTAAGCTTATCAGGTTATGCATGTAGTTGCCTATCTACTTATTTAACTCGGCTTGTATAGTAAAGACTAAAATGCGCCAGAGACAAACTAAATAAGTGATACTTGCCCGAAGCATAACTTTATTTAAAAAGTTGTGAATAGTAATAATGATAATAATGATAATAATAGTAGTGGGCCTTGTAATAATAATAATATTAAAAGTATTTGTAGTGCTAGTAGTAGTCGTAATAATAATAATACGACTGAATACGACTTCAGTCACAGTCGGTGGAGATGCTGTTCATGCCGCCTCTAGGATAAATACCGTGATCTGTCCCTAGGATATGAAGTAGTTCCGGTGGCCATTGAAACTATGGGCCCGATGAATCCCGAAGGAGTTGACTTTATTGATGGCATAGGCAGACTTGTTGCAGAGCAAACCGGCCACAAGCGAGAGACATATTTTCTTTGGCAAAGGCTTTCCATGACTTTGCAAAGATTTAATACAGTCATCATCATCATCATCATCTTCCCTTAAATCCCAGTGTAACCAGTGTCGGGATACGAATAGACTTATTTATCCAAAGATTTAATACAGTCTGCTTCAATAATTCTTTTAGCCGATTGATGACCTCGAGTAACCGGGCGGCGATTCAGCACGTATTGCTTTAATCGTTTTTATCAAACCCCAGGTTCATTACACCGGGTAATAAAAAAATATAAATTAATAATAATAATATTAATAATAAAAAGATACTAATATTATATAATAAAAATACTATAATAATTATTATTATTTATGAAACATCTAGACAGAAGATTTAGCCAAAATTACAAATAAAGCCCCATGCTATAGCTATCGATAAGTCCAATGCTAAATCCACTTTAACTGCCTCGACATCAATACATACATGTAGTATTAATTAGAGATGGGAATTTTATGAATTTTCAGAGTTCGGGTTCGGTTCGGTTCGTTGAAAATGAAAGTTCGGTTCGGTTCGGGTTCGGTTAGCAGTTGACAATTTGAGAGTTCGGTTCGGTTCGTTGAAAATGAAAGTTCGGTTCGGTTCGGGTTCGGTTCTAACAAGGGTTCGGGTTCGGTTCGGCTTGCTTTCCAACTCGCAAGAGTTCGATTCGAGCTCGAAATGGTTTGGTTTGGATAATGTTGCAATTGTTTAACTTTACTTATAATAATCATGGTTATGACAAACATGTTTAAAATGGTTTATGGTAAATATGCTTAAAAATTCATTAAGTCATAATAGCTGCCACATTTTTTCACCTGGGTAAAAATATGACAATGAAAAAGGAGAGAAGTGGCATTTATTCCTGTACATTTCTTAAAATATTGTTAGTTGACCAACAAATGTTTCATAATAGAGATATTTAGCTTTATTATTGTATCTGAAATATACTCCTTCATTATAACGAGTAAAAAGAATGCTTCATCAATTTGTAAATTTTTTGTCACTATAGACCTGCATATTAGATTTGTTTTTAATGAAGTGGAAATGTCTTGGCTAAAATTTGATCCAATATTTCAGAGACAAAGTGCAATTTAGTAACATAAAAATGTCAAATAAAGATGATTTGGTAAACACGTGTACTTCCATAGAAAAATGATCCTAATATAAACCGTTTGCTATCAACTGACCAGTAATAGGCTTCATAATTTACCTTAGGGTTTCAAATTTTAAACTCTCAGATCAATTATGAAGTTACGAAAATAGTTATGAAATGATTGAATTGCTATGGTGCAAAATTATTTACTCCAGATAGTCTTAACACATATAGAGTGTCATATATAATTACTTGTCAATCTGTCTGCAAAAATATTGAGGTAGCACACTAAAATTATAAAAAATCATAATTTGAATTTAACAAGAACAAATCCATCTAGATTGAGTCAAGCATTTTCAGATTTTTATGGAATGCTCTCATCACTTTTGTCTCTTTGATGTTAATCTTCATTACATATTTCAATGCCGAATCATTCAGGCTATCCTTTATCTTCTGTAGGCCCGTCTCGCTTGCCGCTAACATTCCTTTGTACCGCTACCATTTTAAAATTTGTGTCGGAACCAGCCTTACCTGAATATATGCTGTTAGATACTGTAAGACATGTAAATGCAGAAACTAATATATATTTTTATTGAACTTACTATCTTTATTTAATGTCAGGCTGGTGAAGAAGAAAGGAACTACAAAAGTTTGGTTCAATTCGGTTTGGACGAAGTCTGGGTTCGGGTTCGGTTCGGGTTCGGCCAGAGTCTGGGTTCGGTTCGGTTCGGCCAGAGTCTGGGTTCGGGTTCGGTTCGGGTTCGGTCAGAGTCTGGGTTCGAGTTCGGTTCGGTCAAAATTCTAGATTTTAGGGTTAGGTTTGGGTTCGGTTCGATTCCCGTCTCTAGTATTAATATATAGATGAATACATATTGTTGTAAATCCATTTCATTAATATTATTATTATCATTATCATTATCATTATCATGACTATTATTATTATTATTATGGTTATTATTATTATTGTTATTTGCAGTATTATTATTGTTATTATTGATACTATTTGGAGAAAATAATAATAATAATAATAATAATAATAGTAATCATAATAATACATGTATAGTATATTATTATTATTATTGTTACCATTATTATTAGTATTATTATTTATTATTATTATTTACCCCGGCAAAAAGAACCTGGGGTTTTGATATTACCATTATTATTATTATTATTCGTAGTCAGTCCACATGGTGGCATTTTCTCGTCTGAAGGAGAAGAGAAGCGTCCTACGTTCCTACGTCCCTGCCTCTCAATACCCCCTCCTCCTCCTCCTCGAATGCTGCCACAGAACCAGAGATTGATCCACAAGATTTTTCCTGGGCTGATCCTCAGCGAGAAGAAGATGATACTCCAGGCTCTAATGGCCTCTGTGTCCCAGGGGCCTTTCTCACCGGGGCCACAGCTCCAGGGTCACAGTCTGAACAGATGTTGACCTTAGAGTTGACTGAGGCGGAGAGGCAGAGCTCATCAGGCATTACAAAGCCGAGTCTAATCAAGCGGATACTCTATCCCAGAATTCTCTAGGGACAGCAATAAAGATTTCTGGGACGTTGACCTCTCAAACCGGTTCTTCCAACAGAGACACAAGTGCTGTCCCTGTGCACGCTTGTCACCCATCGGGACCTGAGACTGAGGCTGCGTGGATTGAACCCACGTTTGAGTTGAGTTTTTGGAGGTACAGGTAGGGCACCTGTCTGGATTTGGCTTATATTTTAGGCTGGAACAGATGAAGCCACAATTGGGATGGGGCTTAAATTCTGCACATTATTACTATTATTTTTTTCCCGGTGTAAATAACCTGAGGTTTGATACAAGCGATTCAAGCAATACGTGGTGAATCGCCGCCCTGCTACTCGAGGTCATCAATCGTCTTAAAATAGTTGCTGAAACAGACTGCATTAAATCTATGCGAAGTCATGGAAAGCATTTGCGAAAGAAAAGAGGTCTCTCGCTTATCGACGGTTTGCTCTGTCAAAAGTCTGCTTATGCATTATGCATCCATTAATAAAGTCAACTCCTTCGGAATTCATCGGGCCCATGGTATCAATGGCCACCGAAAAAACTTCATATCCTAAGGACAGATCACAGTATTTTTCCAATTTCCTAGAGTCGGCATGAATAGCAGCTCCACCGTCTGTGACTGAAGTCGTATTCAGGAAAGAATTTGCCATAGTGTCAATAACCGTTATATCCCATACGGCACATTTAGGGCCTACCATTGCACCAGGGCACTAAGGTAATGCCATCCGGGAACTTCTCGTGATCTGGACAACCCACTTGGTTCCTTAGAGGAAGGGATGCCTGCTCTCGAAAATGCTCGCCATATTAAGTCGCTTAAATTGTGATGGCGAGACATTCTACCTGAGCTGCGTTTGCAGGAGAGGCCGTGGAAACCTAAAGCGTCGACTTCATGACCGCAGGGGCACATGTGAGGCTCTCAGGTTTTCGCCCCTCAGCGGAAACTAACGGCTACTCGATTTGCCTCGTTGTCTAAAAACGCCCACAAGAAGCAATACTGAAAGCGTGAAGCCAGTCGCTGCTTCTTTTGGTCGATACAGCTAGGAGTCGTGCTCTGTCTACTGCGCTGGACTGGGATTTTAACAGACTGTTATAAATCCGAACCAATATAGGACGGACCCATGATTTCTGGTCACTGACAGAGGTAGAAGACGGAGCACTGGAGGTGAGGCTTTTGGACCAAACTGACAACGCAACGTCAATGGATATATCGGCAGAAGGGGAACACTTGTGAAGGATGGCGTTTTGCAACTGCCTCGTTCCCATCACTGACGCCAAGAAGGCTGTAGGCTCGATATGGGAAGTAACGCGAATTATTATTATTATTATTTTATTATTATTATTATTAATCAACTTCAAATAAATAGCAGATAATAAATTGGCTTTTAAATAAAATTTCAAACTTATTACATGCGATCCAAATAACATTGATCATTTACCTACTAGGTGACGACGACCAGAGACCACAAATTGTTTTAAAGAAGTCGGTTTTCTAATTAAAAATCATCGGTGACGGCAGCGACGCGGCGTGTGCGGCTCAAGAATCCACGTAAAGGTGTGATGATTCATTGTCAAGGTTGAACGATATAGCCAATAGGAAACAAGTAAACAGACACTAGAAGGTGAAAGTTGGACGCAGTTTGTTGACACAAATTTCGGTTTTGTATTGTCGATCCTAGCAGTTTGATATTAAAAGCACAAAATAATCGTTTCCAATGTTTTTTTTCTTATTATAAGATAGGAAATGGTAAAATGCTTTCCAGCGGTACGTAATCATCAGCTTGTATGGGGTAAATACCAGTATATATATGTCAATTTTAGGAGCATTTCGTAATTTTTTCTGCATTTAGCCTATCATTTTCTTCAATGCATTGTTTATCAACAAACGACTGTCAGCTGTAGCGTTGTGTGACGTAATGCCTTTTGTGCCCAAATTCGTCTAGTCATTTCATCGAATTCTTCTTTCAGGATGTACCGGTTCATGCTAATGATCTTTCTTTCATTTCTCCTGTCAACTCTGCTCTTCATGGGACTATCAACGGGCCAGCGTAAGTAACGTACATCTATAATCTAAATTTCGTATCCCTATTACACTAGATCCTCATTGAAATATATCTCTCTCTATCTCTTTTTCTCTCTTTCTCTCAAACTTTCTCTCAGTACACCGCCTATTGGTTGGTCAATGTCAATTCCTTCACATATTTCTATCTTTTGCCTTTCTCTTCACATCAATACACGAATTGGTAATCAAGTCATTCAGCATCCTAAGCATCGGTCTTCCGCTAAACTTCTTTCCTTTCATTCTTTCTTCAATTGTCTCTTTTAAGTAAACAATCCACTCTCAGAACATGACCCGTCCAGTTCCTTTTATTCGACTATTTATTATAATTATGCCTGTTATGAGATTTATCGCTAATGCTGGAGCCAGTGGCCATGTCACTAAGATATTCCACCACGGATCAGTAAAAGTGCGGGGTTCAAATCTTGGACTCGCTTTTGAATGGAAACTGACATCGCTTTCGACTGAGGAAACTGGCGTTAACATTAGCTTTGCCAACTTTTTTATCAATTGTATATATGTGCCAGTCATGTTTAACACTACTTCAATGATAAAGTTCAATTTATCTTCTGCATTTTTCTCAATTGCCACATTTCGATCACTTCTAGTTTCCGAATATCCTTCTTTCCTAAACTATATATAACCTAACATGTTTAGTTGAAGGTCATGGTGATATATAATTTATTGAAATTACAAATTATAATCTTGTAGTGTTTAGCCGTTGTATTTTTCACAACTGTTTAACATAACAACAATTAGAATGCGACTGTCATCTTTGCAACGTCAAGTACAACACATTCTCTCTTAGTCTCTCTCTTAGTGCACTGCCCACTGGCAGGTCAATGGTATATAACGCCTCCAGTCTTCTCTGTCTCCGCCTTCATCTTTATTTTCACATATGAATGGGTCTTTAAACCAGTACAACACATTTTGTTTATGTAATTGCAACATTAAATTATCACAGTATAACCAGCTTCGGTAGAACTTATAACAATAGTTTTTATACGTAGTTTTAATAGAATACATAAATCTTTTCTCTTTTATTGGATTTTGTAAGTTATAAACTGAATTTTACGAGGTCCTTTTCTTCTTTTATATTTTGATTACTATACATATTATGATTAACCTTTAAAGATATAGGCTACCTAGGGTCTGTTGGACCACAGCGAAAACTTAACGAGTCCATATCTCTTTCATCAACACCATCGTCATCTTTCCTTAATTTGGGGATACAAATGTACCTAAACTTTTCCATTCGTTGTATAACAATTTTGTGGCAAGTTCTTGAGAATGAGCGCACACCAACCAAATGCCTATTCTGGCATTGGATCTTGGTATTTGGTCGCCTTTTACGACACGTGCAGTCTACGATTGGTATATTATTTAGCAGCCCGAACACAATATAAGACGCAACAATAGTCCATATCTAATCTCTTTAAAGACAAAAGAATTGAAAATATTCAGAATTTGTCAACTTAGCTCTGGCATTGTTGTAGATGATTTGCAATGAAAAAGAAATAATAAATGTGTAGAAACTTCCCAAATGTCATATGGAGTTAGGGTCCATTAAGACCCAGTAGAAATCTTAATACTGTAGCATATGGATACATTGGAGAGTATACTACAGTGTACCCACAATTAACTACAACAAACTTATGATTGGGCTTATAAAGTTCTATTTTAAGCATTAAAATAATTCGTAAGAGATTGTAACAGGCAAGAAGTTTCCAATATTGAGGTAACACAATAACAGATGATGGAAGTGTGAGACTGAAATTGGATTGCACAAGCAAAGCAAAAGATCCTTCGGTAATAGGAATGAAAGTTTATTAAAAGTCTAAAGAAAGACACAAAGTTAAAGTTATGAAAACCCTGGTATGGATTCTCAGTACACTACCTACTTTGCAGGTTCATGGTATATAACGCCTCCACTTTACTCTGTCTTTCGCTTTCCTCTGCATATCCACATATGAGTGGATCTTTAAATTATCTTACATACCTAATCTCCGCCTGTCTATACTTGTTTTTCCTTTCAGTCTGCTTTCTATGACCTCTTTTAATAGACGTACCCCCTTCGAATGTGTCCTGTCCAACTCTTCTTCCTATTTCTTTATACATTTGTCAACTGTCTGTCTGCACCCATTCTCTCCAGAACTTCCTCATTTGTAACCTTTTGATTCCAGCTAATCCTCTCCATTTTTCTCCATATCCACCTTTCCAATGCATGTAGTTTCCTGATTTCATCCTTCCTTAAGGTCCATGTTTCACATCCATATAATACCGCCATGTGACATGTAATATATCATGTAACAACTATTCTATAGAATGTGAACACGGTATCGAAGTACCTTGTAACGGCTCAGAGGCGAAGACTTCATGTGTCTACAGTGGTGCTCTGTGCGATGGTTTAAATGATTGCGGTGACAACGAAGACGAGACAAACTGCGGTTCGTACATGTAGGCTACTTATAACTATTATACTTATGTAATAACTATTTTAGTTACATAAAAACTATAATACTTATATAATAACTGTTAAACTTGTATAATGACTATTTTACATAAATAATAACTATAATACTTATAATAACTATTTTACTTATATAATAACTATTATACTTACATAATAACTATTATACCTATATAATAACTATTTTACTTATATAATAACTATTTTACTTATATAATAACTATTTTACTTATATAATAACTATTGTACTTATATAATAACTATTTTACTAATATAATAACTATTATACTTATATAATAACTATTTAACTTATATAATAACTATTTTAGTTATATAATAACTATTTTACTTATATAATAACTATTATACTTATATAATAACCATTTTACTTATATAATAACTATTATACTTATATAATAACTATTTAACTTACATAATATGGTAATGGTCAGGCCCTCAGAGTCTAGCGCACTTAGGCTCTGGTCTTGTGGACCTTGGCCTAAATCTAGCTCTGACGTTGATTCGACCTACCGACATCCTTTCAGCTATCCAAATTTAGGCCCAATGTACGGCCGCTCTTTTGTAATCTTTTCTAAGTTAACTGTTACACTAATAACACTTTTGTATGCCCTCTTTACGTTTCATTTTTGTCGATATCCAAGAGGCATTCCACGAAATGTTATTTATTTTATCGGTAATTTTACTTAAATTAAACAATAATAATAATAATAATAATATTAATAATAATAATAGCAATTAGAGTGCTACAGTCATCAATGACAACATCGAACACTATTGAGACAAAATCAAGCCAGCGAGCAAAAAGAAGGTCCAAAAACGGTACAAATTCCAAAATCCAGAAATTCAGTCCAAAGTAAAGGGAATTAAAGAAAAGGTGGTTTAGGCGCAGGTAGCTGCTCATGGACACTGGATGGAAAAGAGAGATGGAAAAGATAGGTCTTCAACTGCCTATGGAACTGCTCATAGGAAAGCAAAGGCCGGTGTGATTCAAATGAAGATTTCCGAAGATTGGATGGAAGAGAATTCCAGATCTGCGGTGCAGCATGCTGGAAAGAACGATTAGATAGCTTAGAGCGTGAAGGTAAGCTAGGCCTCACAAGAGTAATTAACTTGGAAGACCGAGTAACTGCAGGCTGCATCACTTTAATTAAGTGAGACATACAAGTTTGTCCAGGGATGGTGATGGACTTATAGGTTAACGAAGCTGCTTTTATAAATGATACGCTCTTTAATCTTTAGCCAGTGCAAAGACTCAAGAAATCTCAAAGACTCACTAAAATAGGTGTAACATGTGAGTACTTGGAACTACAAAAAATTGCTCGCGCAAGAGAATTCTGAACAAACTGCAATCGGTCAATCTCACAACCAGGGAGATTTAAAAACAGGGAATTGCAGTAGTTCACCT
Organism: Enchytraeus crypticus; assembly: GCA_905160935.1. NCBI lineage: Eukaryota > Metazoa > Annelida > Clitellata > Enchytraeida > Enchytraeidae > Enchytraeus > Enchytraeus crypticus. Next base: position 1,071,937 of record CAJHZI010000532.1, on the reverse strand, counting down.
TCGATTGCTCAATGGCAGCACCAATTGTAGCAGCTGTCTCACGTGACAAATATTGACGTATTCGACGAAGATTATAGACATAGAAGAAACATGCTTTTGAAGTTTTAGTTATATGCTCGTGGAAGCTTAGGTGTTTATCAAGAATAACACCGAGATTTCTCACAGAAGAAACAGGTGATATTTTAATACCCGACGATAACGAGAGAGTTTTCCCATTCAAGTTCAGAAGCTGTTAAAGTGTCCCAACAAACAAGAGAGGTGGAAAATCCTCCAGACTACAACTTTCTGGTTTATTTCTGCACAAGACAATAGTATCATATGCTGATTTGCATGCATAGGCACGCATGCGATATCTGAAAAATGTTATATATAAGGTGGTGTTTGATAAGGAGATGTATTATCATTTATATTGTTCTGTAATTTTATCATTGTTATGTGGAGAATCCCCTTGCAATACTCTCCAAATATGGGTGTACACTTAATGATATATCACATGGTTCCTTCATGTATGCAGACGATTTAGTACTATTAGTATCTACGGTAGCAGAACTTCAACGTATGGTATTGGTATGCTGTGCTGAGCATGATGCAATAAATTTGAAACTTAATATGAATAAATCGTACTGTATTAGAATTGGTAAGATACCTTGTTGATTGTCCAAATATACGTGTAGGCTATGTAGTGACAACGCTGTAATTGCTTGGGCTAATGAAGCTTGATCTCTCTCGTAGTGCACTGCCTACTGGCAGGTCCATGGTAAATAACGCCTCCACTCGTCTCTGTCTTCCACATTCATCTTCAATTTCACATATTAGTGGGTCTTTAAATCATCTAACATACCTAATCTCGGCGTGCCCCTGCCTCTTTTTCCTTCCATTCTACCCGCTATGACCTCTATTAATAGATCTTCCACTCTTAGAATGTGTCTATCCAGCTCTTCTTCCTATTTCTTAATGCATTTATCAACTGTATATCTGTGCCAACTCTCTCCAGAACTCCCTCATTTGTAACCTTTTGAGTCCAGCTAATCCTCTCCATTCTTCTCCAAATCCACATTTCCAACGCCTCCAGTTTCTTAATATCTTCCTTCCTTAAGGTCCATGTCTCACATTTATGCAATAGCGTGTTCCAAACCAAAGTTTTCAATATCTTTATCTTTGTGTTATTCTTTAGACTTTTTGTTAATAGTTCTTTTCTATTATCGAAGGTTTTGCTTGTGCAATCCTACTGCATATTTCCGTCTCACATTTCCCGTTATCGGTTATAGTATGACCCAATTATTTGAAACTCCTTACCTGTTCCAATTTCGTACCATTTATTGTGATATTAACTTCACCTTTATTATTGGACACTCACATAACCTTCGCATTTTTTATATTAATCTTCATGCCATATCTCAATGCTGTTTCATTCAGCCTATCCATTACCTTCTGCAGTCCAGTCTCTCTACCCGCTACCATGCCTTGGTCATCTGCAAATCGTACATCTTGTAACAATTTCCCTCTTACTTTTATTCCTTCTTCCAAGTCTTCCAATGCTTCCTCAATCATTGCCTCAGAGTAAATGTTAAACAGCAGCGGCGAAATGCTACAATCTAAGAATCTAAATTCTTAGATTGAAATGATACAATCTAAGAAGCTTGATATCTTGGTATAATTATAAAGGAAGAGATGATTTAAGGTATCCTCTCCACATGTAAATGTTAGTTCTATGCAGCTTTCAATGCACTACATGTTCTTAGTTAGGCAGGTTGCCTGATTTAAATGTTACGATCCATTTACTTGAATATATAGCTGTGCCTAGTCTGTTATATGCTTTCGAAGCGCTAAATTTTAATAAATCTGAAATTAAGAGTTTGGAATTTACATTCAATAGACTTTTTTAAAAATATTTCAGGTATCTAGTATGAATGATTTGCTATATTGTATGAATATTTTTAACATCCATTGAAGATATTTATTCAATATAAATATTTGCTGAGAAAAGACATATTTATGTCAATGCCGAAGACAATAAATGCTATTAATTTACGCAATTTAATTCACCGAGAGTATTCCCCACATGCATTTATTTATTTATTCTTTATTTTTTGCTTGTATGTTGTAATGTAGACTATGTTAATTTGTCACTGTTGTAGTAATTTGTAGCCTTTGGGTGATATATGGGGCCTACATGTAAGTAACTTTCAAATTAAGCAAATATTACTTCCGATTATTCATAAGTATTATTATTAGTGAAGTACACCAATACAAATTAAATTTCTCGTTGCAAGTAATTTAGATTTTTGGAATTTCCACATGGCATGAGGTATTTCTAAAACTATTCAATGTTGAATAACTGCATCATCGAGTTAAAACAACAGACAGTTGATGCTACAGAATGTTTAAATCACGAAAATAATCACGATTACCGCTTTATTAATACATAAATAATCATTATTGGAATGGATGCAATATTTCTTCTTTGGTGAAGAACTTATATATGGTATTGTATTACTATTGTATTGTATTACTATTGCTATTGCTATCTGCTATTTAGGCCTACATAGCCTAAGTCGCTGAATGAGAAAACATTAAATAAAACCAAATCAAATAAGGGCACTAAATAAATAAGCAATTTACTTGAAAAAAATTAATCAATGTTAAACCTGTCATAAATTAATCGATAAAAGTTAAGTGATCTTTCATAGAATCATGCCGCGGGCAGGTGGTCAACTCGATGGTCTCATGTAACGGAACCGATACGAGATGTTTATTGAACCAATTCATCTGCGACGGAATTGTGGACTGTCGAATCAGTGGAAACGATGAACGAAATTGTGGTAAGTACATCAAAATATTATAATAATATTGATGATGATGATGATGATAATAAGCCTAATAATACAAAATTAATATAACAAAATAGTAATAATAATAGGATCAAAACAACTCCAGAAAGAGAATTCAGATGGTGAGCGCCTAGCCTCCGAAAAAGCTTCAAAATTTTCTAAATCGAATGGAAATGTTCCTCACTCCACAGAGAGGAGTGGAGAGGTGTCTTCGTGTACCGACCCTAGCTAAACTGTCCTAGCTAAAAAATCCCAGTGTGATGGAATGTTATTCTTAAATCAGCGCCGGCTGCAATAGATGCGCCAACAACAGGTAACGATTACTAATAACCATGGAGAGGAATGGCGGAAATAATAAAAACTACACAAACCGAAACAAAGAAAGGAAACTATGTAGCACGTGCGGTATGTCATGTGCTTCAATGCACTCTGCTTCAGCAATTCTTTTAAGCAGCTAGATGACCTCGAGTTGCCGGGCGGCGATTCAGCACGTATTGCGTGAATCGCTTTTATCAAACCTCGGGTTCTGTACACCCTGGGTAAAAAAATTAAAAATTAAAAATACATTTAAATATTAACAACAAATTAAGAAAATTAATAACAGTAATTTAAGCCTTTCAAGCTTCTTCTTCATGGCTCAGCTTCTGAAGCCGCAGTCAGTAAGACTACCTCCTCCTGCCATTGCTTTTTGACACCTTGGGTCACATCAACTCTACCCCGTCTGACCGCATCATAAAGGAATTAGGCAGGAGACCCAGCGCTATTAGATGCGACCAACGCGAAAAAGCCTTTTTGTGGCAGCGCTTGTCTATCGCACTCCAGCGCTTTAATGATGTCAACGTTCGTGTCACATTGAAGAATGCGGAGTCCCAGAGCGTTGTGGAATTATTTTAAATATTTCTTCCTAATCGTTCTTTTAATTCAATAAAGCCCTTCTTTTATCTTATTTTTTAGCCCAGGGGCCTATACAGCCCAGGGCATTAAAAAGTAATATTAATAATAATAATAATAATAATAATAATAAATTTTTCTCTGCTGTAAATGCAGCTCAGGCAGAATGTCTCGCCAAACAATTTAAATGACATAATATGGCAAGCACTTTCGCGAGCGGGTCTCCCTTCCTCAAAGAAACTGAGAGGGTTGTCTAGATCATATGATAAGCGCCTGGACAGCTTAACTTTAGTGCCCTAGTGCAATGGTAAATGTACCATATGGGACGTCACATCCATTGACACTATGGCAAACTCCTACCTGAATATAACTTTAGTCACTTGCGGTGGATATTCTGAACTAGCCGTCTCTAAGAAAATTCATAAGAGACCTGATCTTAGGGTATGAAGTTGTTCCGGTGGCTATTATTGAAACCATGGGCACCGTGAATCCCGATGGAGTTGACTTCATTAATGGCATAGACAGACTGATTGCAGAGCAAACCGGCGATAAGCGAGAGACCTTTTTTCTTTGGCAAAGACTTCCATCACTTTGCAAAAATTTTATGCAGTCTGCTTCAACAATTCTTTTTAGCCGATTGATGGCCTCGAGTAGCCGGGCGGCGATTCAGCACGTATTGCAAGAATCGTTTTTATGAAACCTCAGGTTCTTTACACCCAAGGTTACACAAATAATAATCCTATAATATTATGCCCTATGTAACTTCTTAAATCTTCTGCAAAGACTGGCTTTAGAGAAGGAAAACAGTTATTTATAGACTTTCCTGTTACTGCATTGTTAGAAACGTGTCGCAATGAAAGAGGACGCGTGTCGTGCAATGATTCGAGTACGAAATGTATTGGAAGCAGCCAGATTTGCGACGGCATTGGCATGTGCCCCAACCACAACGATGAGCGCGACTGTGGTAAGTTTACTTCCGTAATTTTAGCAACAACAACAACAATACCAACAACAACTATTACAGTAAGCTCAGGGAGAGGGCTCACCCTTTCTCTTTACCATCTAAGCGCACACCTTTGATGGATAAGAACTTTATAATTAGAATGCTATATAAAGACTCTTATTAAGTTTTTTGAAACAATGTCTGCTTATGTTTATTACTTTCAATATTGCCATTTGTGTGTGTACGTTTTCTGCGGTATGTCAGATTTCATGTAATAAACGAATATAAACGGATATAATAGAAGAGCAAAGGCCGCTGTGGTTAAAAGGAAAATCTCGAAGAGTAAATGAAAGAGAATCCTAAACGTGCAGTGCATCATGCTTGAAAGAAGGATTACACAGATTATAGTGTGAAGGTAAGATAATGGTGATATATATATATATATATATATATATATATATATATATATATATATATATCCGTGTTTTTTTAAAGATCACACCAGACTTGGCCTAGACCTTTCGTTTACTGCACAATAAAAGGCGAATATATGGCGAAAAGCATACGAGAAATATTGGCAAAAGAAAGTAGGCCTAAATGCTTCATTAAGCGATTGGTAAACGCCTAGCATTCGTGTTAAGCCCATATAAGCAGTTAGACATAGTAGTTGAAGTGCTTCTTAAGCTAGCAAAATTAAAAGTGATCATAATTGTTTACATTGCATCTGCCACTTTGACCTTCAAAACCTCGAGAAATTTACGTGTGCTTACATTAACATTCGTACTGTTTATAATTAATAAAGACAGGTTAACAATTTTGAATTTGGTAACTCTTGAACGCACAGTAGACGGCTACATTCTGATTTAGTACTTTGCTTTAAAAATTTAAATGGGCTCATTGGAGCTATACCGGAGGACTATGGATTGCTATTGTCTAGTAGGAAATCTCGAGGACATTCATTGAAGTTGCATACTGACCAATCCAGAGTCAACACTAGTAGATACTACTTCTCTATTAGAGTCTGTGAACCTTGGAACTCACTGCCAGACTCTGTGGTCACAACAAATAATGTTATATCATTTAAGCGCAATTTAGATAACTTGATTTTATTAAATATTGGAATTTTTAGGTTAGAATAAGTATATATGTATTTTACAATAAATAATGTGATCATTGTAATGTTGTAAATGCTGTGATATTGTAATGATGCTTAAATGTTTTATTTTATTCTCTTATCAGGGCACATGTTAGAGTCTTCGGACCTTTGTGTCCTTTTCATTTAATGTGAATTGCTGTGTTTTGTGAAACTTTTCTAACCTTATTGTGTGAAATGATTCAATCATTTAAATAAGATAAATAAATAATATTATATGCTTCCACTTCTGAGACTAGTATTGATTATCGGACGATAAAATGATTAAAATGAAGTATATATAGGCTTGCGTGTGCTCATATTCGATTACAGATCGCAAGGCACTATCCACAAATATTAAAAAAACAGATTCAATGAAATGAGCTACACCAACTAATCTCTGCTAGATGTGCTCTTTCTCTTAGACGTAACCTAACATAAAATCTGTTAGGATATTTTATATACGTCTTGCTCTTATACTTGTGCCGCCATTCTTCTAAATTTTATCGCTGGATAGTAAAAGTAATAATAAAATAATGCGAATCCGTTATTGACTTATCCTATTTAATTTTCCCTTTATTATTTAAAACATAGAGTCATTATATTATCAATAAACGCCTCATAGAATTTTTAAAGTTTTTGCGATTAATACTTGAAAACGTGACTTTAATTTCTTTAAAGATTGTACCAATTTGCAATTTCATATTGAATATTTGATTAGATGATGTCATGCATAGCATTGTGCAAGTAGGCTATTTATCTAGTGTAGTTTTATCGCTTTCCATTTCAGTTTATAACATGTTATAAAAGTTTATTGACGAATGCAAAGAATTTATAAGTAGTTAATTTTTAGACTTTATAAGTAGTTAATTTTTAGCAACTGAACACGCAGGGTGGCTTCAATGAATGCAGGGATGAATGTACAGTGTAGGCCTGTAGCGTACATTCAGTTACTTCTGTAATTACGTAGGGGAAGGCGGGGCAAAGCGAATCGCTCGGCAAAGCGGACCAAGTCAATTTTATGCAAGTGGTTAATTCTGTGGCTTGCAATTAAGCATCATGATATCAGCTGATTCCGGGTACATGTTTATGTAAACAATTCAACTAAAAAAGTCTGTAAGTGAATTAGCATAACATAACGGCACACTGGGTCAGGAAGCACAGATGCTTGTTTAAGACCCATTTCCTCCTTCCTATCCATGGTTATTAGTAATCGTTGCCTTTTGATGGCGAATGAATTGCAGCCGGCGCGGATTTAAAAATAACCTTCCATCACCCTGGGATTTTTTCATTCCTAAGCTTTTACCAATACTCGGTCGTCCAAGGTGGTCGTCCACAAAGTACTAACCGAGGTCGATGCAGCTTTTCTTCGATAACTGACGCGCAACTAAACCAAGTGCGCTAATCCCGCCGTCTAATTATTGTGAGTAATTAGTTACTCATAAAAATGTATTTTTATGTTAATGGATTAAATATTTTAAGAATCAGTCACAGTATGTTAGCAGAGGCACTTGTATCTACTATATCTTGTACTTATATTCAATTGACAACTACATATGAGCTACATTCGAGGAGTGGAGTAATATTAACTGTTTTCAATGAGTAACTGACAAATTCTATAGTTTTAAGTTATGCGGCAAGTTTTTTGGGGTAGGGTATCATGCATGGGGGCAAAGTGGATCAGTATGAGCAACTATACGCTTCCGTTTAGATTTCATACATTTTAATGTTTTTCTACGTCAAAGAAAAACATTTGTTTAAATAAACTTTATGTATATACCTACATGGAGAATCATGAGCCCATTTAGAACTTTACTTAAGTAGCATTTTCACTGCTTTTCGTAGTTGGTTAGGAATTACAAGCGTAACACTATTCAAGGTTCGTGGTCTGAGGTTGTTTTGAAGGAAGCTATTAAGCAGGTCAAATTCAATGGTGCTTCTTTAAGGGATGCTTGTGAGAAATTCTCGATTCCATTTGGAACTTTCCATGACACCTAAAAAAAGATGAACTAAAGAATTTCTAAAGCGCCATCCTGAAATTTCAGTTCGCTCGCTAGAACCGGCAAGTCTTGCTCGAGCTTAAACAGTTTAAACAGACCTCAGATTGAGAGATTCTTTTCTCTGCTTGGTGACTTTTATCAATCCCATCGTCTGACTCCCAATGCCATTTACTATGTAGACGAGAAGGAATATGAACCTCCGGAACGAATCTGATCCGCTTTGCCCCATAGGGTTGGTCCACTTTTCCCCGGCTTTGGAGCAAAGTGGATCAGTTTGGGTTGTGTCATTAAATGTAATTTTTTTCTGGACATGCTGGAGCTATAGAACGGCAACTATACCTTTGTGGAGGGCAATAATCAAGCTAATTAAAGAACCTAGTTCGGTGATGTAATTCTCCTCCATGTAAAAAAACAAAGTTCTTCTGAAAATTGATCCGATTTGCCCCGCCTTCCCCCTACGGGTGAACCCGGCGAAGTAAAATAAGCTGAAGCCAAATTTAAAATCAGTTCCCTGTTGAATACTAGATACCAAGTCAGTGCCTCTAGATGTATGTAAAATTTTAATTATAATAATTGACTATTACATTATTTAAAACAAGAAACAAGAGTACATGTCTTGCCTCAAGACAGTCTCGAGACAGTATTAAACTGTCTTGGTCTTGCGTGTGTATAACATTTAATATATTGAACAGTAAAGTAAAAAACGCTGGCAAAGCTAAGGTTAACTTCTGTTTCCTCACTCGAAAGCGATGCCAGTGACGGACAATTAAGCTTTTAAAAAGTGGTCTACATCTTAAATGTTATTCATAGGCTAACACAGAAATATGTAAGAAAATATGATGTGCCGATTTTATTGAAACTAATATATCAAAATGATTTGATTTCTTAATTTGGAAAAGTTTTCGTGGTGTGTACAGGACACTGAAGAATATATCAACTGGCAACTGCACATGTTGTAAGGGGCGACTGAGCAAGAACTGAGAAAGGCTACGGGAAGCCACCTCAGAAGCTATTTGTTTCGCAGGATGTTGGATACATAAAGTAAAATCCGGTAAAGCTTATGTTAACTAAGTTTCCTCACTCGAAAGCAATGCCAGTTATTGCTATTGCTATAGCTATTACTATTGCTATTATTACTATTATTATTATTATATTATTATTATTGATATTATTACTATTAATATCATTATTATTGCTATTCGCCTTTCAGACGATTGTCGAAACAAAACTGATCATGTAACCTGCGGTGGCTCATCCACACAGTGCATTAATAAAAAGTACAGATGCGATGGAGTCTTAGATTGTGGCAATTCGGCTGACGAGATAAATTGCGGTAAATTAAATCAATGCATTCTAATTAGTCTATTACTCAGTATTTGCAATATACTGAAGGTCAAAATAATAATAAAAACTTTCGTTTAGGGTGACGTTAATCATATCATACTACTTTATGGGGTCTACACAGAGGGGACTAGATTGGAAAATGTGTATATTCATGTATACATAAAATATTTTATATATATATATATATATATATATATATATATATATATATATATATACACAGGCTGCGCATTAAAAATATCCCCTAGCACAATTACGATAGCTTAGCCAATTATTGATATTTCGCCTTGAAAATT
>CAJHZI010000532.1:987500-1057500 GCA_905160935.1 Enchytraeus crypticus | reverse complement strand
CGGTTATTAACGCTTAACTAACCCAAGTGCGCTAAATTCCGCCGTAATACCGAATGAAATGAGGAAATAAAAGTAAAATACAGTAATACAATATAGGCCTGTATGTAGAGAAATATATACCTTGTTAATGACATCAAAGGTAATAATGGGGATGTAATTTTGAGTCCTTTTTTATTGCTAATAGTTTCTACGGCGTCTGAGCTATGGATTTGCTAATGATTTCATTGCTTTAAAGATTTATTTTTTCAATTGACTTAAGAGTATGAAACTTCAATACTATGAAGTTTGTCTGAATAATAATAAATTAGCGCTCTTGTCGAAAGAAAATACAGTACAACTCTCGTAATAAGACCGCTACAACGGCCGGAATCTGGCCGCTACAGCGCCGTTGTAGCACCGCTACAACGGCGCTGTAGTCCCGCTGTAGCGGCCGCATAGCTCCGTTATCGCGGCCAGATTCACGCGCGACAAGGCGCGAGAATCACGAGTGACTCCCGGCTTGATATTTTAAGGCGGAGCTTAAAAGTTAACTTCGACAGTTATAGAAAGATAACTCCATGGGTCATCTTATCGCTTTACAGTGCTTCCTGTGGCGCAATGTAGCCGTTTGAAAGTTTGCTTCGAGAACTAATTGTAACCCTTCATAAACAAAGATGAACGAGATTTACGAGACTGCATACTCTCTAAGTGACATGTAAATTTGATATTGAAGTTAAACATTTACATCGTCTTCAGTGCAATGCCAAGTGCCAGGTTCAAGGTACTTATTCATACTCAAAGTCTGCTTTCTCGCTCCATAACAGCACTCCTTAAATCTTCTGAGGTGGTTCCCATTGCCTTCCTCAGTTAGATGGATTAATTATCATTTAATCCTGGGGAGAAATATTTTGTGGTGAGGTGGGCCCCTCTTTCCATCCTCAGCTCCTGCCTTAGTCGCCTCTTACGTGCACGCTGGAGATTGTTAGCGGTTGCCCTATTCTGCAGTGGTCTACCCACACCCGACCACAACACGGACACGGGGGCGTATAAAATATTGCACATATATTGTGTAATATTTTTTACAATATACTTTATTTATACTGTACTATCTAATAGTTGACAAACCGTAAACTGCATGTGTCGTAAGAGGCGACAGAGCAAGAACCGAGGAGAGAGAGATATGTGTTTATTTCAGCATCAACACCAAATTACTGACAACCACAAATGGTAATAACCATTCAAATGAAATAAAATTTAAAAAATTCCCAGAAACACAGTGTGTCAAACAGTCTATAAACATCGGAACAACGGCCGTCAGGGAAGATGATACACATCTTATCTAGCTGACCAACGTCTATAGGCCTAACTCATTAATGACATATATAATGCAAAATCAACTGAAGTAAAAAATTATCTCAGAATTAATGAACAAACTAGAAGAAAGGAAATAAGTTACAAATTAATCTATTTGAAAGCTGTCAGCTAAGTCACAATTCTATGTGAACATTTGCACAAAAAACGAAAATATAGACATTTACAAGCCATCAAACAATATACATTTGCAACGTTTGGTGAATTCAGCTAGAGACCTCGAACTGCAGATATCAGGAGGTATTTAGTTCCAAGAATTCACATTTCACATACTTATAGGCATAAATTAAAAAAATTCTGAGGTTGTTCTAGCACACAAATAATTGGTCTCGGAGGGCCTGGTATTATATACAAACGAAATCTGATTGTCAATCAAAATACATCTCATGGATTCTGACATAATCAGATCGGGAATATTAATACTTTTAAAAGCTAGGTAAAGAAAAGGAAAGGAAAATACACTGTAAAGAGAAATCATCTCAGAAGCCTCACTATACCCAAGCTATAGGCTACGTTAAGGTGTGGGTAAGATATAGGATTTGGTGATGTTGCACACTCATTGGTGGATTGAGTGCTCTTTATGTAGAGTGAAATGCAGCATATGAGTAGGAATATGTACCTTAAACATGGGCCATTTTGCACAAAACTCGGGAGAAACAGATTTTATCTATTATTACTGGTGCAATATGTGGACACTGTCCAAAAAAATTTCGGCCCCTCCCCTTTAAAAAATTCCTGGATGTACCACAGAGAATAAATTATAATACTATGTATATATGCCTATTTTGCGATATTGAAAAATCGGTATTACAATATCGCAAAATGGATCAAGTGTATGAGATGTGGAGTGTAAAATCGGTAAAGCATATAACGTATTCCAAAAGCTCCAATATATTGGAAGAGAAGAGTAATAAAATTGAGAAGGGATTAAAGATAGAAATATATTCACAAGTTTTAATGTAAATATGTGAAACCTGGGAAAGTACTAGCAAAATAAACCACAAATTAAACTGTTTTCAACAAAAATGCCTCAGAAGAATTTTAAATATTCACTATTGGGACCACGTCAAAATTGATACAGTTCTCAAGAGGATTGGACTAAGAAAATTAGATGAAATAGTTTCTGAGAGAAGGTTGAGGTTTTCTGGTCATTTACTGAGAATGTCTGAGGATAGAAACGCAAATACTGCAGTTAACCGGAAACCAACTCAAGGAAAAAGGAAACGAGGAAGACCTAGAAGTATTTGGCTAAGTACGATCAACAAGGATTTGAGAGAATTAAACATTTCATGAGAAGACGCTGTGAAGATTGCTGATGATAGAAAAAATGAAGGAATGTAGCCGCCCTATGTTCTGTACAGAAAGCAAGGAACTGATGATGATGATAATAAAGGCCTATTAGTATATAATATTCTATATATATAATATTATATATAAATCTATATATATATACATGTATATATATCTCTATATATATATATTATATTTTTTTTCTTTTCTTAGGGCCCCTTCGACTCGGGGACCCCCCTCAGACCCTAGCTACGACACTGCAAATTCATACTGAGAGTCTGCTTTCACGCTCCATAAATAACAATAAAAACATCAATATTATTCCTTCACAAAGGCTATGCTTTATCGATAGCACGGTTTTCACTGTCCCGGACACAACACGGGGATCATTAGACACGTTTAAGTATGGCCTTCCTTCTGAACTTATTATATTAGAAAACTCAATTATTTACAAAGAGAAGTCTCTTCTTGTTGTAAAATGAATAAGAAAGAGAGCGCTAACGATATTTTAATTGAGACGTCACGTGGAGAACTCTCCAAATACGACACTGGCTTAATTTCTAAAATATAACAGATAAACATCATGTACATGCTTACAGTTCCTTTGTATGACGAATCAAACGCCAAACATTCATTGAATACATTATCTTCTAGTGCTTTATGTGAAATTTTGTGAAATAAAATATATTTTCTTTCATTTTTTCTTTCAGTATGACTATTTCGAAGTTCAAAATCATATTCAATGGTCAATCAGCCATAAATATCGTAATAACTAAATTGTTTAGTTGAATTATAGGCCTATCTTCTCTAGTTCTCTATACACGTAAAATAGAGAACTAAAATTTACAATTAATTATGCTACATTGATGTATGTTCATTTGATCATGATTGATATATGCTAGATTGATGTAAGATACTCGACCGCGGATCAGTATATGCGGGGTTCAAATCCTGGGGTCGCTTTTCACTGGCATCGCTTTCGACTGAGAAAACTAACGTTAACATTAGCTTTTTTACATTAAGTGCACATAAAGCTGGTAGAGCTACTGTTAACTTCAATTAACGTTACTTGAAAATTTTGAAACTTAAAATTTAATTTAAAATACACAGTGGTTAGGATGTACTGGGATGTACGCGGTGACCAAGTCTTGGAATAAGAAGACTACTGGAAGGACTTATAGGAATAATTAAGATTTTCTGGTAGGATATGTTGACATCATCTATTCAACTGCTTTCAACCGAGAGCCTCGGTGGTTTAATGGTGTTAAACGGTTAAATGCTAGGCTTTAGATCATGGTGTTCGGGGTTCAATTCTGGCTCGAGTCACTTTATTTTTTTCAGTTTCTTAGGAATATGTTTAGGGTTAGGGTAAAGGGTAGGGTGTAGGGTTAGGGATAGTTAAAAAAGTTAAATAAAAATTGCATACAATTTGTTTTTAAGGTCTATTCAAAAATGACAATTAAGCTCCTCCCACTAGTCCTCTTATTCAAATCTTAGACCTTGTCATCTTGTACATCCTAACCACTGCGTTTAAAATAGTAACATTTTGTTACAAATAATTTCCTCACTCGCTTTCGAGTGAGGAAACTGACGTTAACCTTAGCTTTACAAATAATTAAAATATTAATGGCTATAGAAGCATATGCATATGAGCAGAACACTCTATTAGTTCCAAAACTCCAGGCATTAGCCAAAATTTACATTTTCCATGTTAATTGGAATGCATCAAGTACGTATAAAACATTTCTATCAATGTACATGCATATGATATTTGTTTCTTTAAAGAATTCCGAGTAGTTTTATTCAGAATTAAATAGAGTCACTTCTTACTATTCAATTTACGCAGTACATGTAGGCCTACTTCGACAAATTCTAGGCTTATATTGAAAACAACTTTCTCTTATTTTAGATCTGTTTAGGTATTGATTTATTGAAAGGCTTATGCTACATTAGTGTAACGTCCGCCCTAGGATTGAGAGATTCTTGTTCAAATACAAGTTTGGTTAAAATTGACCATTTTCTTAGATGTTTCTTCTATGCACACATGTAGACCTACAATCAAGTATAGGCCTATATATATATATATATATATATGTGTGTGTGTGTGTGTGTGTGTGTGTGTGTGTATGCATATATACTTTTAAATATATATATTTGTGCAATGCCCAATGGCATGTCCATGGTATACATCGCCTCGACTACTCTCTATCTTCCGGTTTCCTCTTCATGACTACATAAATGTACGAGTGGATATCTCTTAATCATCTAAAATTCAATTCTAAATACCACTATTCTTGTGGTATTCTGCTTCTGACGAGATGGGTCCCCTAAGCCTTCCTCACCTTCGACTAACATTTGCTGAGCATGTGCGTAATTCACTGAGAAAACAATCCTGTTTACCTAATGTATATATATATATATATATATATATATATATATATATATATACATACATAATAAATATGATTCACGCGCGAGTCACGCGTAATTCGCGTTCAGCATGGGCGTTTCTACATAACTAAAGTCACACCCTAATACCATCAAGTCTCTAATGATTTATCCCTTTGGCCCCAGTAGGTCTATAAACTGTTGAGTTATCTACCATATGCTGACAAACCTTGACTAATCGACAAATACATACATACTGAATATATATATATATATATATATATATATATATATATATATAGAAATATATATATATATATATATATATATATATATACAAATACATACATACTGAATATATATATATATATATATATATATATATATATTCAGTATGTATGTATTTGTCATATATATATATATATATGTATGTTAGAAATATATATATATATATATATATATATATATATATATATATATATACAAATACATACATACTGAATATATATATATATATATATATATATATATATATATATATATATATATATTCAGTATGTATGTATTTGTCGATTAGTCAAGGTTTGTCAGCATATGGTAGATAACTCAACAGTTTATAGACCTACTGGGGCCAAAGTGATAAATCATTAGAGACTTGATGGTATTAGGGTGTGACTTTAGTTATGTAGAAACGCCCATGCTGAACGCGAATTACGCGTGACTCGCGCGTGAATCTGGCCGTTGTCGCGCTATCGTCAGTCGCGTTTCCGGCCGCTACAGCGCCCAGATTCTCGCGTGATTCGGGCCGGAGCACGGCATGACTGACGAGAGACTCACCTGTGTCGCTCTCTTACCACGAGAGTTGTACTGTATATACATTTATATTTCTAAGTATAAATATTATGATGTTAATATCATTACAACATTATTTATTTAGAAATGTGTAGAGGCAGAGAGGGGGTGGTTAAGTGTAACAACACGGCTTCTAGGTGTATCTCAACCGACTTACTATGCGACAGATTCAATGATTGTAGAAATTGGGACGACGAAACTTATTGTGGTATATCAATGACTGTTAATCAAATATGTTAAGTTTTAATTTTTCTTACACAGCCGTATCGCTGGACCTAAATTCTGTCTAAATCGTGAAACAACCTAGATTTATTTTATTTTATTTCACCATTTCAATAGTAGAAAAATTTAAAAGACAAAATTGCAAAGCTGTCAAGTGAATAAATACAAGTAACATGTAAATATCTTTCAATAGCAAAAAGTGCGACTAATATTATATATATATATATATATATATATATATATATATATATATATATATATATACATATATATATACACGCTGCGCATTAGAAAAGTATCCCTCTAGCAAAATTACGATAGCTTAGCCAATTATTTATATTTCGCCGTGCAATTTGAAGGTTCTCTTGTGGAGAAAATTTGCTACAAGCTGACCAAATTTTGTAAATATATTTTTAAAGGAACCGTACTTATCCAAGTTTTGCGAAAAAATTGATTTTTATTTAACACGCAACGTAAAACGTCAATTAGAATCAATTCCTTTTTGAAAATGTGCTGGCCCTGAAATGGGCCGTTAGATGAATACCCCTCTGATATTGTGCTACAATGTATTACACTAACCCTATTCTGACGAAACTGATTGAAGACTGGAACAAGTTAAAGTCAAATGATTTCATTTTTCAACAGGACGGCGCGCCGGCTCATACTTCAAGTCTTGCGCAATACTTTCTTGTACAATACAGCCCAGATTTCATAAAAGAAGTGGATGATTGGCCTTCTAATTCTCCAGATTTTAATCCGCGTGATTTTTTGTCTGGAGACTCATGTTGGAAAAGTATCGTGCTTTCAAGCCCAAACGCAGAAACACAATGGAATTAAAGGCTGTTCTTCAAGAGGTCTGGAAAGACCTACCACAATAGTCCATTGACAGCGCAATTCTATCTGTAAGAAAAGACTTCTGGTAGGCATTAAAACCCAGGGCATTCATTTCGAGCACACATTATAGCACAAAATCAGAGTCGTAATCATCTAACGGCCCTTTTCAAGGCCAGCACATTTTCAAAAGGAAATTGATTCTAATGAACGTTTTACGTTGCGTGTTAAATGAAAATAATCAATTTTTCGCAAAACTTGTATAACTCCGGTTCCTTTAAAGATATATTTACAAAATTTGGTCAGCTTGAAGCAAAATTCCTCCACAAGATAAACTTCAAATTTCAAGGCACAGTATCAATAATTGGCTAAGCTATTGTAATTGTGTTAGGGGGATTTTTTTAATGCCCAGTCCGTATATATATATATATATATATATATATATATATATATATATATATATATATATGCATATATACCTACACATATAAATACATACACATATTCAT
The DNA here is from genome assembly GCA_905160935.1 of Enchytraeus crypticus. Lineage (NCBI taxonomy): Eukaryota > Metazoa > Annelida > Clitellata > Enchytraeida > Enchytraeidae > Enchytraeus > Enchytraeus crypticus. The sequence continues at coordinate 1,050,058 of CAJHZI010000532.1, read as the reverse complement.
GCACATAAATTCATATACATGTTCATATATATGTACATATATACATACATACACATATGTATACACATATACACATTCATGACTAGCCTTGTTACTATCATGCAACATTCAAGTTATGGAAACGTACCTGAGAGTCAGTTTACAAAGTGGTTGTTGTTTGTTTGGATCATCTTTGGAGTATGAGTATGATTGAATGTCTCAATAGCGCAATGGTTAGGGGTGTTGATAACGTCATGAAGTTTAAAATGACAGACCCTGAGCTGAGTTGAAACCTCGTGGTTTCGAATCCCAGTCGCGCTGATCTGAGAGTAAAATCTCGGACATTCAATGGACTGGATACACGGAAAATGGCCTAAATTGCCTCACGGTTTAAGCATGTTGTATTAAAAGTGAAAGATATCAGCGTAGTTGATTATTTCACTATAATAATGTGTGTTATTATTATTATTATTATTATGATTGATTCGGAAGCCAATTCGTTGCTACGGATATATCTGGTTAAGTGGGACAACCATTTTGGTAACAGGTTTCCATAGAACGATTGCCTTTAGTATCGTGTGAATGTCTCTCTCTTAGTGTGTCTGTTTGTATGTTGGAATGTATGTGTATCTTTCGGACAATATAAGCTGGGTCCTTTCAGCAGTCCGGGTCTTTAGTGTGCTGTTGGGTCTTTAGTGGTCTTTAGTGGTCTTTAGTGTTCTTTTGGTTTTTTGGTAATTTACCCCTCTACTCCTTTACTCCTTTACGTCTTCAGTTGTGTCTATTAAGTCTCCAGTTAGTTTCTTACTTTTCTCTTGTTCTTGCTCTTTGCTATTCCATTTGATGGAACGGTAACAAGGTAACAAGGTAACTATGTATCGATCATGAACGTTGTGTAACAATTTCGAGCTTAAATATAGTTTATTCGTGCATTATAAAACCGCGATAGGCAACAGAAAACATAATTGTATTTATGACATTTTATGCTTTGTTCGTTATTGAATAGTCTTCTCAAACAGTCACCCACATAGCCTCACATCTCGTAGGTAGGACCCCTGGCAGTAAGACTACCCTTCGTGTTGTAGATCTGAACCCGAATAATCGGAACCTTCTCGGTCTAGTACAGTAAGTTAGTTCGTCAGAGGGACTCTTACTTTTTGCTTCCACCACATTAATTATCCTAATTTCAAAATAATAAAAATAATTTTAATTACTAGCATGTAAAATATTCTCAAACTTATTCCATATCTTAGATTTTATTTGACTATTTGAATCATTTGGATTTAGACCATATTCTAGAAACTAATGCTTACACCTTACAGCGCGCGTACATCTTACAGTGTGCTTACATCTTACAGCGCGCTTACATCTTACATCGTGCTTACATCTTACAGCGCGTCTACTGCTCGTCTCTGTATCACGTCTATATAATTATACTGTAAGTAAGCCTATACATATTTTCACAGTTATAAAGATAACTGTGCACAATCTGGAGCGCACTGCACTGTAATTGCTTCAAATGTCTTCAATTTAAATTTTAACCCCTTCCCCATCCTACTCCTTCAGGTTATTTATTATTAAAATTGTAGAAGCTTGAAACTATTTCAGTGTAGTTGGCATCCTTATAGATTGTAGGCATACTTCTGATTGTACAATTATGTTTAAAAAATATAATTATAGTATAATAACATATATGTCCATGCATAGTTTTAATTATGCATAATTAGTATTTATCATATCTCAAATCACTCATGATTATGCACACAAATTAAACTCAATCGCATGCTTTTGTGCTAAGCAAATTTCACGAGTTGCGATATCCTGGAGAACTACGGAGCAACGGCTTTTGAAGTGCTACATTGTAACTCTACTCCTGGTCTCTGTATCAGAAGTTGGGAGCTGTGTGATGGATACAACAACTGTAGAGACTTTGAGGACGAAAATAATTGTGGTAAACTTTACTCAATCCATTAACCAGTCAGCCAATCAGTTCTATCCTATCTATGTTCTATCTATGTTCTTCCCTTTCAACTTTCTCTAGCAAGCTTAAGACTTACCTTTTCCCACCGAAGACATAATCGATCTACCCCTGACGATTTTTGATCACTGGAACCGCTTTCGGTTAGGACGTTTCTACTCCTCAGCACATTTCTTTTGCAGATTGGACTGGGTGAATTGATCTGTAGTAATGTGTGCTGTTGGGGACGTCTCTGACATCATCCCTAGATGAGGAAACGGACGTAAAATCTTTGTTAATATTATTATCATATTCTCTCTCTCCTCTCTCTCTCTCTCTTTCTCTCTCTTTCTCTCTCTCTCTCTCTCTCTCTCTCTCTCTCTTAATTCACTGCCTATTGACAAGTCCGTGGCATGTGACTCTTCCAAGTATTTTTATCCTCTGTCTCTCTTTTCATATCAACGAATGAAATAGTTATCCAGTCATTCATCATCCCAAGTATCAGTCTTCCTCTAACCAATTTCCTTCCTTTAATTACCTGTTTTGGTAAACCAGTCCCTATATATGACCCACACAGTTCATCTTTCTATGCCTGATGATATCTATCAATTGTCTATTTGTTGCCAACCCTATTTAGCACTTCTTCATTCGTAATTTTGTCAGGACATTTGATCCTCTTCATTTTTCTTCATAGACACTGTCAGTAATCTGATTCTACTAATTTGTCTTTGGTAAAATGATGACCTGAAATTAAATGTTACAGGGCTTAAATTCCTAATAAAATGCCTCTTATAATTATTTTAGAATTTTATCTGTCCTCGATTTTCGACTGAATCTAGACATCCCAATAATTGATGGATAACTTCAACGACTGCATTAAAATAAATATTAATTTAATACGAAAATAAATAAAATAATACACGGATATATAGTAGAACGAAAATTAAACGATTTCAAATAACACGTGTAAGCGAATTTTATATAACATAAAACTATACTTTCTAGTGAATCACTGTTCACTTTAAATATCGCAAAAAGTAAGTATTTTACATAACATACAACTGCTTTTGACACTTAAATTACTAGTACGCTCTCTAGCTCAATTTCTTACACTTTACTTTAGTTTCCTCTCGACTATTCGCCTACTAGGATTCCATCTAATATAATCCCTAGGTTAGAATATTTCGATGGAACTCTCTTCCTTCTTCGATCCTCTACTGATCACTCTCTTCTCATCCACTGTTCGATGGACTACAAATTAGTTCGAATAACCGAACCCTTCGAATTCCTTCTGAATTCGTCAACAACTGAGATTCCTCAAATCTCCTAAATCTTTTTTCAACTTGGCACGTTTTACGTCCGTGTTGTCACTCTTCCATCTTTGATCTCCCCTAGTTACTGTTTAGGCATGCCCTCATTGGTCACTTGCCGTAGTATAGCTACCGCGTAGGATCTCACTTTAATAAAACTCAATACTTTAAATCTTAACTTTACTTATCCAGCAGTATCATTAAATAGTTTACTAAAAATGCAATCACAAATACAAGTACATACTAAATATATATCGAATCAAACTTTGACAGACACATTACAAAAGATTCCAGTTTTCTATTATCCTCCTTTCTTAACGTCAATGTTTCACAGCCTTACAGTAGCGTGGTCCACACTAAAGTCCTATCGAACTTTTCTTCGTGGCTTTCCTCAAACTTTGTGTTAGTAATTCTTTCCTAATATTGAAGGCTTCTGTTTTTTGACCAATTCTACATTTAATTTCTTTTTCACATTTCCCGTCTTCCGTTAATGTGTGCACTAAATATCTGAAACTCTTTACCTGTTCTAAATTCAACTTCGTTCTATTTCTATTTTGACTCTTCCTAATGTTCAATACAGTCTCATCACTTTGGCTTTCTTGATATTAACTTTCATTCTATATTTTAATACAATCATGTTCGGTGATGGGCATATAGACTATCTTTAAACGTAGTTAATACTTTATACACTGTTATTTTAACTAAAGAAGTTGTTAAAATTTAACTATTTTGATAACTAAAGAAGTCGTTAAACTATACTACTTCTACTATATATTTAGCTAAAAATAGTTGTACTTAACTGCTTTAGTATTTAGCATTTCTTTCGTACACAATTGCATCTAAAGTATTAAACACTACATTAAAATAGACTCTTTGTTTATGACACTAATTGCTAATATTTAACAATTATTACTGAAAATATCTTCTCTCTTCAGTGCACTGCCAAGTGGCATGTTCAAGGTACATATTCATACTCAAAGTATATTTTCTCTCTCCATAAAAACACTCATTAGATAAACAAGTTAATCCCTTCACAAAGTCTATGTCTTATCCATACCATATGTAACCTATAGCTTGGGAAAGGTATGGCTTCTGAGGTGATTTCCCGTTACCTTTCTCTGTTAGATGAATTAATTATCATTTAATCCTGCTCGAAAATATTTCATTGTGAGGCGGGTCCCCTCTAGCCATCCTCAGCTCCTGCCTCAGTCGCCTTTTTCCTACAAGCAGCAGATTGTTTGCGGTTGCCCTATTCTGCAGTGGTCCAACTACACCCGAGCACAACACGGGGCAATATGTCAGATTATTAGAATCACTATTGTCAAATGCATCACCTATCAATCTAGTATCTAGAATTACTGGCTAAATGCTATAAATATCTGAAGATATATAAGAATTTATCTGGAGGAGTTCGTACAGCGGATTTCAGTCATTTTCGGTCAAAACCTGACACCCTCTTTTACACTATTTGGGGAGGGGGCTAAGTTCCTTCTGGAGAGGGTAAAACCCCCAATGGATCAATTTGTATACGTCAATCAATTTAATAAATTAAGTCAATTTGTACCCAGATTTGTAATTGTAGTATAACTGTGGTTTGGTTAGAATAGAAAGGCAGAGGATAGAAATATGTTGATGAGTTATAGGCCTATGTCGTGGACCTGCCAATTGGCAGTGCACTAAGAGATAGTGAGTTAACTTACCAAATTATATGAGTACTGAAATTAGTTGAGAACTTTGTTATCATCAAAATATAAATAGAGTTGCAGGGTGCATTTAAAACCATTAAATCGATAATACGATTATCTGATTAAAGATTGCTTTCACATTAAAGTCATTTTTGCATTGACTAGACTATTGTAAACAAATTTGGCTAGATTAAAAAGTTGTTGTCACTATTTTTTTAGCTAAACTTTAGAAATTAGAAAGGTAAGTAAACTAAGTTAAAACTAACTAAAATAGTAATTAAATATTTGCTTTAACTATGAGAAGCATGGAGGGAGAGAGAGGGAGAGAGAGAGAGTAAGAGAGAGGTCGAATTGTTTACGAAACGTGGTTATTGAAAAGAAGATAGCTAAGTTTTGGCATGAAAACATAGGAGAAAAGTCAAAGCAATGTTGCAATTTAGAAGAATGGCATACCAAATGGAAGTAGGCAATTAAAGAACGCTTCAACAATGATAATGGGTTAAGAGATTAAATAAAGAAAAAGGTGTGCATTTAGGATGAAAGCAAGTTCTGAGATAATTTGCTAAAAGAGGAAATTAAAAGAATACAGTAGGGTTTAGGAGAGATGATTGATGTGTTATGCAGGTGCCGTTAGAGAGCTAAGAGACAAAAATGTTTAAAAGTGTACAAGTATAGTGTAGAAAGTATGCTAGTAGGAAATGTAAAATACATATATTGATGAAAAAAAGAGGGATGAGGATTGAAGATTTAGATATTAAGGGCCTGGCATTATACACTTAAGGAGAAAAATTTTACAAAATAAAGCATGTATAAGGCAGGAATAAGCTTACTAGGATGCGCAAGATACGTATATTGAATAGGAAGAGTGTTGGGATTTAAGAGTTAAGTGCAATGGATACCTACTAGGCAGGTAGGTATAGCCAAGAAATGTAGAAAAATTATGAAAGTATGCATCTACTGGGAGGAAAAGGCTGTACTAGGATGCATGAAAAAAAAGAATATATATATATATATATATATATATATATATATATATATATATTAAGAGGAAATAGAGAAATTTAAGAAACTGCGCATGTCAAGTGAGAAAAATACTCTAGTAGGCTAGGATGTGAAAAATTCATAGATTGAGAAGAAACGAGGGTTGCATATTTAAGATTTTGGTGCTAAATGTCTGGCATTATATACTTAGAAAGATATATTTAAGAATGCATGCATGTAAAGGACAGTAAATACACCTAATAGGATGCGCAAGATATATGCTTTGAGCAGAAAGAAGGGTTAGGATTGAAAATGTAGGTGTCGTAGACCTGCCATTAGGCTGATAGGGAGAAGGAAACAGCTATTAAATCAAATATATTTTTCACACCTATGCGGTTATAACTACAGAAATAATAGCACCACTTAGGATCATGTGGGGGATCATGTTAGGGTGTGTTTAAACAAACTAAAATAATTATGTGGACTTGTTTATATCAATTACAAAGGTATGATGACGTGTTTTTATCAAGTTTCAAATTAAGAGGACACATTTTTAAAACGTTTAAAATTATGAAGACGTGAATTTATCAACTGGAGAATTATGTAGATGTGTTGTTTTTTTATCAAGATTATAATTATGTAGGCGTGTTTCAGTCAAGTTTAAACTTACGAGGGTGTGTTTAAATCAGGTTTCAAATTAAGAGGATACGTTTTTAACATGTTTAAAATTATGAAGACTTGAATTTATCAACTAGAGAATTTTGAGGATGTGTATTTACCAAGTTTAAAATTATGAGGGTGTGTCTTTTATTGTGTGCAATAGCTACAGGCCAATTTTAGGACAATGTAGAGTTATACTAAGTGATATTTCTTGTTAATTAGTAACATCTGGTGTCTGCTTAAGTGGTCACATGAGCTGCTGAGTGAGGACAATCGCTCCAATGATTCCTTGGGCTAATTAGTAACATCCACTTAAGACCTCACATGACGCATACATCCACTGATACTTCAGGCTAATTGGTACGGGAAAGCATGTATGTGGGCGGATTACCTAGGTCAGCGCGTGGCGCACTAAAGCACTTTGGGGACTAAAGTTCAAAGCCACCCTAGTTCATACTAGTACATTACTACTGAAAAGGTTAATAGTTCATTTACAGATTATCAAGGATGTATTAATTAAGAAATGCTTATTTTGACTGACAATTAACATTTAATGAATAATAAATGACACAAACAGCAATATATTACCAGCAGTTAAACAAACTAATCTTTCAGAAAATATTTTCTTATTTGTGTGACTTTGTCGCGGATATAGAATCTATATATATATATATAAAACTTCCTACGTTACATAATAAGTTACATTATGAACTCTTATAGATTGAATGGAGAAGGATATTTTACGTACACATAATATAATATAGGTAAAATGTTCAGTTATTACGACAATAAGAATTTGTAGAAATCAGCCTCTTTATCAAACCTATTCATCGGCTCTCCTAGTATTATAGAAGACAATTTATCATCTGTACTCCTCATTGAAAGTCTCAACAGCATTAGTCTATTTGCCCTTTTCGCGAAACATGATGCCACTTTGTATAGTGTACTTTATATTGAGCATGTATTGTAGTTATGCTGCCATACGTTTTGGTGAAATAAAGTTGTATGTATTAGGGTGAACGAAAAATTTTAAATTTCGCAATTTGAATGCATGAAAAAAAATGTCAGAAAAGTTCATTGAAACAACTTACGTTACAACTATGCAAATTGCTAAATTTGTGAGGGCATCCGTATCAATTGTTTGAATTTTGTAACTTTTTATTCTACAGGGGTTGCCGACCATAAAATGGTCTATGCTAAAAATACAATAAAAATTATACATCGACTAGTTAGGAAACTAAATTTGGACTAATTTTGGCTGCAATCTCTACGAGAATTTAACTCTGTTTGCTCATGACAAAATGATCGCATCGTGTTAGGGATTTTTAAAAGGTCAATCCTAATATAGTCTTATACACGTAAAAGCTCAGGTACGAATTTTTCTCTTTTTTCTATCATCATCATCATCATCACTCGTTTATTTCAGACAACACTCCCTAAGACCTTGCACGATACAATGACAGAAACAAGAGAAAAAGACAGAATTACGTAGTCCAATATGAAAAGATAAAAAAGATAAAAATAATAATAGTGATTAGCTTAGACAGAACCTTGACATGGAGGAAATAGGAGCTGTATGAGACTCTTTGACGCGTTTTAACAAACTAAACCGAGAGTTACAGAACACTGTGTCAAATACCGGTATCCCAGAAGATAAAAACATTTCAGTGACACTACTATATTTTGGGATGTTAAAAAATGATTTAACGCATTTTATATAGCAGGACTTCATACGACTAAGAGCAGCTAATTTAAAAACCTTCCACAAGGCTAAATCATAGAAGCAAGAACAATAACTTCTAAATAATTTCAATATAACAGAAATTGAACATAAGCCAAATTTTCTTTTAAGAGCATTAGTATGATAGAATAAATTCCTTATCTTACGATTAATGTCCAAATCATCATGAAGATCATTCTGTATGATATGACCGAGATACCTAAAGCTGAATACAAATGAAAGCTCATGGCCTTCAGGAACAAAATTCGGAAAGTTAGCACAGATAGATTTACATATGATAAGCGGATTAAATATCATACAAACAGTTTTTTTGTGTTGCACATCATGTTGATTTCCCTAGTGGCAAACTCTAGCACATACAATAAGTGTTGCAGAGCACGCCAAGAGGGAGCTAACAAAACCATATCATCTGCATACGCTAAGACGTTAATGAATCTGTTCATGAAAAATAACAGCCTATACCAGACTGTATAACTTTGAGTAACACTCTACGAATATGAAAGCAGAACAGAAAAGGAGACAATATCCCCCCCCTGCCGCACGCCATTAGAAATCTGAAAACTACTAGAAATTGCAGATTGCCATTTAATAATAGAGCTTTGGTAGCTGTACCTAAACGCAAGCTCACGCGTTACTAAAAAGCATTCAGCTGAGGGTTTACTGTCCAATAACTCACTGAAAGCAACCAGAAATTAACTGAATCAAAAGCTTTAGAAAAGTCAATAACGCTTACAAAGACATGACTACCATTTCTTCTATAGTGTTCAATAACTTGTTTAAAAGCATAGGTACAAGTTGTAGTATATATCGTTCTGTCCACCTCTCTCTCTCTCTCTCTCTCTCTCTCTCTCTCTCTCTTCTTGTCTGTTTGTCTCTCCCAAGAATTCATTACTCAAGAGAGTAATGTCTTATGATAAGGGCTCACCATGCCTGTCTTTCAACTCATGTCAAGGTTTTCACCAGAAACTTTGTCTCACTTTCCTTTTCGCTTAATTCCTAACCCTTGCAATGCTTCATTCTTATTTTACTGATCAACATCTTAATGTTTCAAACAATCACATTTGTTTAGCTTTAACTTCTTCACAACTGCATTATAGTGCATTACATTACTTACTTTGTCTAGCTATAATAAGAGAAGGCAGATAGATGTCGTTAGTTTAGCCCATGTTGCGGGTAACTATGGCTAGTTCATCTTTAATACCGACTATCACCTATTGTGTCGCATAACAGTCTTTTAATAACGTTTAAAACTATATTAGCGTATATTTAGTTTAATGTTTTGCATTTTTTAAGAGTTTTGGAACAGAGAGAGCAGAGTGTTGGATATGATACTGCATGCGAGTAATACTGGCGATAGAAGAGTGGTTGATGGGGTTGGCGATGAAGTATATATTACCCTCAACATAGATCTAAGAGCCATACGAGATCTTGTAAGTAAATCTGAACGTAGTGTCTGAGCGGGTTTGTAGGATACATGTAAGTGTTCGATAGATAACAATAATAACAATAAACATTAATAGCCTTATAATAATAGCAACAACAATAAAAACTACAAAAAACAACAACAACAATCACAGCAGCGACAACAGCAACGACAACCACCACAATAACGACGATAGCAACAATAACAACAATAATAAAGATAAAATCAAATGTTTCAAATAATTGTTCTTTACTCTGGGAGGCCGCATTCGCCAATGTGACTCGATTGCAGACAACATCAAAGCGCTAGGAAAGGACACGGCATAAGAGAAACAATAGGTATAATGCTACTGCTTACTACTACTGTTGCTGCTACTAAAGCAGCTGCTGCTGCTGTTGTTGTTGTTGTCGCCGTTGTTGTTGCTGCTGTTGCTGTTGTTGCGGTTATTGATGATGTTGATGTTATTGCTGTTGTTGTAGCTGTTGCGGTTATTGTTGTTGTTTTCGATGTTGTTGTTATTAATTAACACTCTGAGCTTATAAGTTATTTTTATGATGAACGCCTGCGTTTTGTTGATTTTTATTTGCTAACTTCATGTACATATGTACTTGAATCTGTAAATTTGTGTTCTAATAGCTAAGGCTAAGTTCAGCTTTAGTTTCTTGCTGGGTAGCATGTCAGTGATGGCGTAGCACTAAAATTGAACTCTGCACCCTGCTGATCTGCCGAAAAACTTTCCAAGAAGCCACGGGGCTTTGCTGCCCCCGCTCAGCCACTTGCCAAAGTTTTGAGGATAAAATTAATTGAAAAAATTGCATATAAATGACATACTAAAGGCTAAAAACCTTGGTGTTATATTTGATGAAAATCTTGACTTTAAATCTCATATCTCATCTGTCTGTAGTTCATCTATCTTCCAGATCCGTCAAATCTGACAGATACGGTCATCTCTTGATAAAAATGCATCCATCATTCTTGCTAATTCAATAGTTCATTCTAAACTTGACTATTGCAATTCATTGCTCTATGGTTTACCTTCTTCTTCTGTCATGCGTTTGCAACGCGTTCAGAATTCTCTAGCACGAGTTGTCTGTCGATCCTGATATGATAATGATAATAATAATATTAATGAAACGTATTTAACACAATATGTATTCATCTATATATTAATACTACATGCATGTATTGATGTTGAGGCAGTTGCAGAGGAATTAGCATTAGACTTATCGATAGCTATAGCATGCGGCTTTATTTATAATTTTGGCTAAATCTTCTGTCTAAATTTTTCATAAATAATGATAATTATTATACTATTTCTATTATATAATATTAGTATCTTTTTATTATTAATATTATTGTTATTATTAATTTATTTTTCATTACCCCGGTGTAAAGAACCTGGGGTTTGATAAAAACGATTTAAGCAATACGTGCTGAATCGGCGCCCGGCTACTCGAGGTCATAAATCAGCTTAAAAGAATTATTGAAGCAGACTGCATTAAATTCGTGCAAATTCATGGAAAGCTTTTGCCAAAGAATATGTCTCTCGCTTATCGCCGGTTTGCTCTGCAATAAGTCTGCCTATGCCATTAATAAAGTCAACTCCTTCGGGATTCACCGGCCCATGGTTTCAAAGGCCACCGGAACAACTTCATATCCAAAGGACAGATCACGGTATTTATCCAACTTCCAAGAGGCGGCATGAAGAGCAGCTCCACCGGCTGTGACTGAAGTCGTATTCAGGTAGGAGTTTGCCATAGTGTCATTGACCGTGACGTCCCATACGGCATATTTACCGTTGCATCAGGGCACTAAAGTCATGCCGTCCGGACACTTGCCGTCTGATCTGGACAACCCACTTGGTTCCTTAGAGGAAGGGATGCCTGCTCTTGAAAGTGCTCGCCATATTAAGTCAATTAAATTGTGATAGCGAGACATTCTACCCGAGCTTCGATTGCAGGAGAGGCCGTGGAGACCTAAAGCGTCGACTTCATGACCGCAGGGGCACATGTGAGGCTCGCAAGTTTTCGCCCCTCAGCGGAAACTAATGGCTACTCGAATCGCCTCGTTGTCTAAAAAAAGCCCACACAAGAAGCAAGAGGGAGAGCGTGAAGCCAGTCGCTGCTGGCTTCACGCTTCTTTTGGTTGATACAGCTAGGAGTCGTGCTCTGTCTACTACATTGGACTGGGATTCTAACAGACTGTTATAAATCCGATCCACTATAGGACGGTCCCATGATTTCTGGTTACTGACTGAGGTAGAAAGTTGAGCACTGGAGGTGAGGCTTTTAGACCAAACTGACAACGCAACGTCAATGGATCTATCGGCAGAAAGGGAGCACTTATGAAAGATTACGTCTTGCAACTGCCTCATTCCCATCGCTGATGCCAAGAAGGCAGAAGGCGCGATATAGGAAACAAGACGAATTCCAAGACCATCCATGCTCACCGGTAGACTGGCTTGATGCCACTGCAAATCAGACAAATCTGCGTTGATAACGTCGCACAAGCATTGCCTAAGAGCCTCGTCGTAGTCTAAAAGCCGCGGATTAGAGAAGCTCGGACTAGAGCGCAGAATGTGCATAAGTTTAGTTGCACTTAATGAAAAGCGAAGGATTGTCAAAGCATCATGAGCGGCTAGCGACTTCAAGCGCGATGCTGTATGTTTGAAATCCTCCAAGCGACTTGATAACGCGGTGGTAGTAGCTTCTTCTCCAGAGAGTGGCGCGCCGAGTAGAGTGCTATGGGAGAGGCCCATTGGCACAAAGGATGACAAAACTGAGTTGCCCGGAGATTTGCAAAATGATGATATGACTTCGCACTTGGAACGATTCAACTGAAGCCCAAATTTTTGGCCTCTGTCGATGATAGTGTGTACATCAGTTGCAATCGACGACTCGCAACCACCTAGAGTAATGTCATCTAGTATCCCACCGTGAGAGCGCTAGGGAGAGAAGTAAGGAGAGGGTGAATAGTCAAACAAAACAGCATGGGCCCTAAGGGATCCCCTTGTTGGACTCCTTCCTGTTACTCAATACACCAGTCTCCGAACTTTAACCACGAAGGGCTTGAGTAAGCTAGATGGCAGAAACAATACAGCTCTGGTATCCTGTGATGAATTTCGCTGAGCATTCGTGATCTACTCAAGCAATTAAAAGCATTACAGAAGTCTAGGTTTACCACGAAGTGATCAGCTGGCATTGACTCAGCGAAACGGCGAGTAGCGTGAACAGCTGCCTCACAGCCACCTAGAATACCAGCTCCAAGTTTAATTGGGCTCAAATAATCGCTGAGAGCAGACACTGCATAGCGATTTGCGCATTTAGCGGCTAAACGACGCCAAGTGTAATCCACTGCAATGGGGCGAATGCCGCCAGATTTCTTATTGAGTGCAAAGAGTTTACCATCAAACAGCACCGGTTGGACCTCAGGGGACCAATCACCTCTAAGCAGGAGATTCACGAAAGAAGTCAAAGCGGTCAAAAATGTCCCAGCCGACTCTCTACAAGTCACAAGCTCCAGAAGATGCTGAGGGCGAAGGCCATCAGGACCACCTGCTGAGCCTGCTGGAAAGCTACGTACAGCTTTGACAACATCCTGCTCTGAGACTTGAATGGACGTAGTCTCCATTGAAAGGTGTGCCATTATACTGCTACTAGCTGCGGGTGGGTGCTTGGCTTTCAGGATATAGAAAGTGTTTAATCTGCATTGCGCTGGGCTTTCGTCTGAACAGAGGATGCGTAGGCTACAGCTGCCGACACATTTCTATCTTCCATTTTGGACCTGACTGCTGAGGCATGGGATTCATGAGAACGATGAGCTCCTTTAATTCTACAATGTATCTACGATCGGCTCAGTGGGAGCACCAGTACATAGGCCCTTCAACCTTTTCTTAATTAAGAAGCTTAGATTAAGCCTTTTACCTGTGCGAGCAGGGACTTGCAAAACCGAAGATGCGAAAAGCAACAAATCTGACCAGTATGATAAAACTGAGGGATCGCTTTCGATCTTACGGAAGGCATCAATCAAGGCTGCTAAACACGAAGGTCTGGCTGACCCTATTCCTAATATCAGAAACTGCAGGCCCTGGTTGCGAAGCTGCCGCCTGTGCGGAGATCTGCTAGGGAAGTTGGTTGGAACCCGGGCAACGATTATCCAAAGGGCCATGAAGACGGACCTTTCCGTATCCCGAATGAAGCTGACGTCGAACAGATGCCATTTTTCTTGCTGACAGTCTGAGACAGTGGCCAAGTCTGTCTGGCAGGCATGTGGCAAACACGGCATAGCAAGCGAGAGATAAAAGAATTACAACTGGATCGCTACTGCAAATAGCTGCAGTCCAATAGTCCAATGCAGGTGAAAACTAAAGCATAATGCAGATTTAATAAAAGGTAAATTACACCGAATGCGCACAAAAGAATAGAAATAAAAGGGCCTGCGCGTACAGGAATATTTATAAAAGCAGTATGCCAAAAGACAACATAAAAAATTAGCAGAAGTTAAGAAAAACGATAAAAAGTGCTAAAGAAAAACACAGGTGTGCGTAAACAAACTAACCACCTCGAGCGCCTCTAGCGAATATATTATTATTATTTTTATTATTATTGTTATTATTATTATTATTATTATTATTATTATTATTATACCATGAGGCAGTGACGAGAGAGAGAGAGAGAGAGAGAGGCAGAGATAGAGAAATATAGATAAAGAGAGAGTGAGTATAGCCTAGTTCTCACTTTATCTATATTCTAATTTATTTTTAAGATAACCTAACGCGACTAAACGTACATTTTGAAATCGCAAACTTGAAATAACTGAATAATTCGTATTTTAGACCACTTCGTCATTGCAAAATTGTTGTCAATTATTAAAACAATATAAATAAGTAAAGTACATGTACATAAAGCAGACCCTGTATGTATGAAGTTATTTATTTTATTATAATAATTAATGAGAATTACATGTATTTTTGTGTCATATAGGATGAAATTTCGGAAGTTCTTCACTTACAGGTTTCAATTTCTACGGCAAGTTGCTTTGCTTCAAATCATTCTATAATCATCATCAACATCATAAACATCATCATCATCATAATCATCATTATCAGCTGCAGCACAACCACCACCACTACCACCACTATCACCATCATCATCATTATAATCATTTATTCTTGTTGATTCTAATTATACATTTTATTTTAGATTTTCATAAAATTTGTAGCTTAATTGGTATTTAATAAAATTTCTCTCCAGGTAAAATGAGCTTAGGTGCCCACCTCGTCAAAAGTATAACCCCAAGTAACAAGTAAGTAATAATAACCCCTATCAATTGGTATTAAGAATATATAATTGGCATTGTTATGGTATGAATTGGTGTATCACAAAACAAATGAACGCCCCCAGTCCCGTGCACCCATTAAATGGGAAGGGGTGATAAGAATCTCACGGCCCGTCGGCACCTTGGGTGCCTCACAGATATACCAAGAGGATATTCAATGCGCCTCAAAAGTATAAATGTGGGCACATGGAATGTATGTGAGGACTATGGGTGAAAGGGGAAGTTACAAAATTTAATTTAATTTAATTTATTCATGACATCATAGACAACTCTGACAAAACATATGTGCATGCATAAAGAAAGTTCAACCATATGTGTGATCGGTAATAAGGGCCGTGACGGCACTAACATGTACCGGTTGTACAACTGATAAAAGTAAAGTATAAAAGCAGCGACTAAAATCAAACATAAAGTTAAAGATATCTCCTGCAATAGGAACGTTTAAAAACATAATTGTTACAAAATATACCAGTTAGAAAGGAGCATCTGTCATCGAAAAAATATTTGCTCTAAAGCTATGTATCCAATTTATTGTATAGATTTTAGAAATTTACATAGATCCGATTTGCATAGTCCTTTCTTAAAAGTATTTAATGAAGAAGCCATGACAATGCTAGACGGTAAATAGTTCCAAAATTTTACACATCTATTTCTAAAATGGTAACGCTTAGCATTATACATAGTGGTTTTTAAGTTTAAGGTAGCACCATTATTATGTGTGATTCCTTGTTTAATAGAAAAAACTCATCCCAAGGCAGATCAATCAGATAATTCATAATTTTATAGTATGTACATAAGTCAGACTTTAGTCTACGTAACTCTAATGAATCTGCATCAAGAGCTTTTAGTCTAAAGGAAAACTGCAGGTCGCTCAAGCCGTTTAATCGCTTGGTAAACCTTCTTAGGACAGATTCGATTAAATCAATATCATATTTACGATAAGGTGACCAGAGGTTTGAACAATACTCCAGTGTGGGCCTGACAAAGACTGTAAACGCTCTAAAGAGTAATTTCTTATCTTTTGATTTTAAACAATTAAGAATAATGGAAGCTTTTCCTTGCTCTATTACACATGTGTTCTATATGTGTGGAAAATGAGAGATCCTGCGAAATAATCACCCCAAGATCCGTAATCTCTTCAACTTTACGCAACGAGGTGGAATCAAGTTGGTAATTGAAATTTAGCCGTATAGACTTTTTATACGGTAATTTCCTTTAGAAATTACTCGGTTTTTGTTTTTAGCGAGATCCAATTGCCACATATTAACCCATTGGTGTATCGCATCCAGAGCCTCTTGAAGTAATTCACAATCAGTGATAGAATTTATACAAGAAAATAATTTTGTATCGTCAGCATAAAGGTAGAGGTTTCTTAAGCTCGAACTGCAGGCATACAAATCATCGATATAAATAATAAAAAGAATAGGACCTAATACACTTCCCTGGGGAACACCACTGCGAACAGAAGCCCAATTGGAGTAGGTATTATTTAGTTTAACTGTTTGAAATCGATCCGATAGGAAAAACCATAGCCATATAATAAGATTACCGCCAATGCCATATTTTTGAAGTTTAAACAATAATTTGGAGTGAACAATGCTGTCAAAAGCTTTAGAAAAATTTAGATACACGGAATCAATTTGAAGGCACTTACTCATGTTCTCTGATAATTCATTAAAATAACGTAGTAATTGACAGTCGGTGGATCGTTTAGAGAGAAAACCATATTGTTTTGCGTGTAATCAATTATTATTGGTTAAAAAAGCAAGTAATCGGTCCTTGATTATTCTTTTCATGACTCTGCATGCAATGGAAGTTAGAGATATTGGGCGATAGTTTTTGGGATCAGTTTTGTCTCCTTTCTTAATTATGGGTATTGCAATGGAGTATTTCCAATCAGATGGGATTTTGCCAAAATGCATGGAATAAGAGCGAAAGCGGTTTAGATATGACACAATTTAGTTTTTTTTATAACAGTAGGAGAAATACCGTCATAGCCAGGAGAGCCCTTATTTTTAGCTTATTTATGTTTCAGACACTGTGACTTCTGAAAAGAGTATTTGTTCTAGGGAATGAGAGGGCGATGCTTCTTCTGGTAGTTCGAAGGGAGGAATAACATCATTATCTATAGTGTAGACTGAACTAAAATAGTTATTTAAAGTGGAAGCTTTATCAAAATCACTGTAAACCAGGGCTCCGTCTATGCTATATGGTTTTAGAGGGGGGATATTATTTTTGATCATCGTCTTCTACTTTTGGTAAGAGAAAGATTTGTTACTACACCCACTACTTATTAGCTTTTTTTAAATTCCACGTCTTGTGTGAAGATTTACTTCTTTAAATAATTTGAAACTTTTTTTAAAGTAACATTTACTAATATTTGATCGATTATTTTTGAACGATTTCCAGGCTTTTAATTTTTTATTTAACAGCTTCTTAATGGGATTAGCAAAGATCTTCCGATTAGATTTTTTTATCTCCTAACCTATTAGAGCGTTTGGGTGTGCGGAAATGTTTTCTTGGAATATAGGAATTGAGCAGTTGATTCAGAATGGAACTAAATGAAGTCCAACATTAGTCAATAGAAGAGCAATCATAAAATAAGTTGAACCAGTCTACTTCAGATATAGATCTCTTTACACGATCCCAATCTGCTCGGTCACATTTGTATTTAAAAGAGTTAAAGGTGACGTTTTTGTTGATAGTAGTTGTAAAGGAATCTACAGAAGGATAGGTGTTAGGGATCATATCTGGAACAATGTTGAAAAGGACTGTTGAATGATTGTTGATCACTCGAGCCAATGGGAGTAGTGGATTTTATATCTTTGACAGTATTTGGGTTGTCAGAGAAAATTAAATACATCGTATTATTTACGCGTGTCGGGAAGTCAACTAGTTGTTCAAAGGAGTTATAGGAAAAGAAGCTTAAAAATTCAATATACGTTTGGATGTTAGGGGAGAAATGATTTTTCCAATCCATATGGGGAAGGTTGAAATCTCCTACAATACATACTGATAACATGGTATTGTTAATAAACATAAAAGCAGATAATAAAAGTTCACACATAGCCTTGTCATTAACCTTATCAGGCGGATAGTATACTACTACAAGGCGAATAACATCACTAGAACAGCCACATAATACATCAGTGACCACTATCTCAAGATTTTTATAACGACTAGGCAGCTCTACACGCTTAAAGTTTGATTTTATCCTACCGATGATTGCCACTTCTCCACCCTTCCTATTGGACCGGTCACTCCTAAATACACAGAAATCATTACCTACAATCGTGCTGTCCAGAGTTGATTCGTTTAACCAGGTTTCGCAGAAGCAAGCAATGTCAATATTAAATTCGGACCTGAATAAGTTTAATTCAGAGATCTTATTATTAATACTCTGAATGTTTGAGAGCAGGCATTTTATCTTTGAGTACCATTAGTTCAACTGGTGTCCCTCGTCGATTATTAGTAGGCCTATCGTCAGAAGGTGAGGCCTTTAACATTTGTCAGCTTGCCAAGAATCTTCGAAATTCAAAAGATCCGCAGGTTGCCTCTAAAGTATTTATTATAGTAGTATTCATCATAGATATAAGAGTTGTATTACGTAATGGATCACGTGTCGACGAGAGTAGATAGGACTACTCATATGTTCCATTCTGCTAGTGATTTCCGTAGAGTGATTTCTATCAAGTCAGTTTTGGACGTGAAGCGAAGATGTAGATGCAGAATGTGAAGGGTTCACTGAACTCGCAATTACGAAGTTATGAGTAGGGTACCCTACGTTAGTTGTGCGGTTGGGTTGGATGTTCAAAGTACTGAGTATAGCTTGTCTAGGAGCCGTCAATGCTGTTGCCGCAGGGTTTAGAATACTAGTGTTGACAGTTTGTCAATGGGAGATGACAGGAGGAAACTCGGAGAGAGTGAGAATACTTGGCTGATTAGGCTCCACAATGCGAGTTCTCTGAGCGCGCTTACGTTTTGCTTGACGTTTTAGGTACTGTTGTTTGTTCTCTTCAGGAGACAGGTGGGCGTTAAAAGTATTTGAAGGTATTCCAACAATCTGAAGGGCTATGTCCACATTAACTTTAGAAATTCCATAGCAGCTCAGATGAGCGGTCTTTGAGCAGGAGAAGCATTGCAACCCATTGGAGCATTGCTCCTTGCAGACTAAGAATTTTGTTATTTGTTGGAGCGCTAATTTCTGCTTCCCCTTTTGGATGGTTTACCACAGTTTAGACCCGAGCCGTCGCTGTTATGATCTAGATTATCTAACGATCTAACACGCTTCATATTAAAAGTTGCGAAGTTATCGAGAGGTGATCTAGATTACTCAAGCGTGACGAAGAAGCGTCGATGAACTTGAATAGGCTTGTAACAATTGCGAAATTGTAACACTTGTAACGTAGTAGATAGAATACGAGAGAATAATCCAATGTTCGGTACAGATAAAGATATTGGTCAAAGGTCGATTTCAACAGCATTCAAAATAAAACAATTTATATATTTATATCTCTCTTCAAAAGTCTTAAATTGTCCGCAAATTGATATTATACGACGTAATTATATCTGAGCTGAATTACTCATAAAATAGAGTCAGACAGAATTTATAAAAGATAAAAATAAGTAAAATAATCGATATATACTAGAGGAACTATGAAGTAAACATCTATCCAGCATAGATACGTCAATCGCATAAAATGCAAGATATGACGCCATGTTCTTCTTAAGTTAAATTATTTAAATGATTAGTTTTTTAATTATAAATTATTAGCTATCGGTTGTTACTCCCTTTCGTTTTCCTACAGATGTGGAAGGAACACTCTATTAGCTGGGGGGAACCAAAACCTGGTGAGATATATCAAACTTTTATTAAGCAGTCTTCTATCTGGACACCAAGTCTGGCCATTACTAACAGGTCTACAGAATATCTTTCTGTTCTCTCAGTCTCGCATAATAAAATTATATATGCAGTATATTATATATATTTAATTATATATTACAGGTATAATATATATGTATATATATATGTATATGTATATATATATATATATATATATATATATATATATATATATATATATATATATATATATATATATCCACTTCTTTATAAGTCAACATTTGACAAGAACAAAAACAGCAGTAAACAAATCAAACAGCATAAACATAAAAGTAATATCAAACATAAACCACCAACAGTTACACAATTAGAGTTAGAGTTAGCCTAATTGGATCGAAATACTCACTTCATACATTTCTATTATTGAGCATAGGCCAACAAACAAAACAAAAATCAAATAATATTAATGGTCAATTAAAAGTCAACATTGCATATAAGAATAGGCAAATCAGCATATAATTGAAAAAATAGCCACTCCGACTTGAAAAGGACTTATATAAAAAGTGCATAGTTAGATATATTAATTATTAAGATATAATAAGTAATAATAATAATAATAATAATAATAAGATAATTAGAAAGATATATTATTTGATAACATAATCCAGTACTGAAAGGCAAATTAAATGTCTTGTACAGCTTGTCAAAGTTAGCGATACTATACCTAATTGTAATATGTTTAAGTACACCGTTACTGGGTAGCATGCAATTCTTTCTTTAAAAGTTCGTTACTAACTTTACCCCAATATGTCTGAAACCTAATTTTCCTAGACCTGCCATAATAGGTTTAACAGACTCCCGGCTATTATAATGAAAGATTAATCTAAAGCATTATTCCAAGCTACGTTTAAGTCATGAATCTGGTCTTTTCTCAGATCAATACTAACAGTAGCAACAAATAATATGGGCAAGCAGTGGGTTTCGAGAAGATATAATCCAGTGAGATCATTCACAGTGGCGGATCCAGGGGGGCGCCCAGGGGGCCCGGGCCCCACCTTAGGTCCGCCGATAAAAAAATTTTAAACTATAGTTTCATTGTTTCTAAGGCAATTTCGATGTGTAAATATGTTAATAATGGCAGTGGTTAGGGGGGCCCGGGGTGAATGATATGACAGGGTATAGTTTCATTGTTTCAAAGCCAATTTCGATGTGTAAATATGTTAATAATGGCAGTGGTTATGGGGGAGGGGGGCCGGGGTGGAGGGTATGACAGGGTATAGCTTCATTGTTTCTAAGACATTTTTTAAACAATCTTTACTGTCTATCAGTCAAAGTGTTTTCCTTTATTCACTTTGATCTTATAAAATCTTGTAATGCTCTCATACATGAAGGCCTATCTACAAATCTACAGCTAAAATTTAATTGCACATATGCCTGCAGCTTTTCATGTATTTTCTTTTAGCATTTTTTTACAAATCTCGTATAACTTAACATTTTATTAACTCTCTCTAACAAGGATGTCTAATTTTCACTCTCTCACTTGTCCATATTTTTTAAAAGGAAGCTTATTTAGCTTATATTAAAATCAATTAAATGCGCACACATATTCGTTTTTCTCAAGTAATCGCATTATACATCCCACGTAGCATTAGACTAGCAGTGCTTTCATTACATCGATCTTTGGAGTGATTTCTTCGACGTTGTCATTGATGACAGTAGCACTTTAGTTGTTGTTACTGTATCATTATATCATTATATTATTATTAGTTCACTCCTGGTTTGCGCTAATCGTCTTGTTGTCAATGCTTCAAAAACGAAATACCTTCTCATCGGCACCCCACAGCAGCGTCATAAAATAACTGTATACGTCAAATTGTGTTTACGTCAAATTCATAAGTCTCTTGGTATTAATTCCTCCACTGTATTAGCCAATGCGCTTGTCTATTCTAAACTTGGTTTAGAATGATAACTCTCTGCTGAATTACCTCCCAAAATACCTCTCTGATTAGTCTCCAAACCGTACAAAATTCTCTTTCTCGAGTCGTCTGTAATGTAAATCACTCAAAAAGTAAATAACTCACTCAATGATACAGCTCTTGATTGATAGTGCAAGGCTCCTGGCTGATAGATGTAAGCTCCTGGCTGAAAGGGCAAGGCTCCCGCCTATTTCTAGTCCTCAAATCACTCCAAGCCTTCCTTCTATTATCCAGCGATTTTGATTTGAACGGTGAGTCCGTCATAGAAGTAATTGGTTTCATTCTAGCAGTACGGAGATATGAGCAGCATTTAGTTGGTTACGTGGAGATCAAGTAGAGTCAATAGGCATTCTCAAAGTGCTATATAAGAAGGGCTTGGGTAGGCAGGAGGAGTACCTTTTAATTTAGCAAAAATCGAAGCGCACAGATAATGCTCATATTGTACACTCAAGTTCGCTAAAAGTCATTCCCGATGGCATTATAATAATAATAATAAGGTTTAACGTCCGATTCCTCATCCAGGGATGATGTCAGGAACGTCCCCAACCGCACACATCACTACAGATCAATTCACTCAGTCCAATCTGCGAAAGAAATGTGCTGAGGAGAAGTAAGGTCCTGAACGAAAGCCAGACCGGTGATCAAAAAATTGCCAAGGTAGACTGATTATGTCTATGGTGGGAAAAGGTAAATTTTAAGCTTGCTAGAGAAATGTTGAAAGAGAAGAACAAGAGCGAAGATTAGCAGACAAAGAGTTCCAGATTGTGGGTGCTGCGTAAGAAATGAACGTCTGCCCAATGCCATGAAAATATTTGGAACTGAGAGAAGATTGGCATCGGTGGAGCGAAGTGCACGTGAGGGACGATAGGGAAGAAGAATTTCAGATAAGTAAGAAGGCTTGTCAAATCGCAGAGTTTTGAAAGTTAATAGAGATATTTTTTAGTTTATGCGTTGATTAACAGGGAGCCAATGAAGACTGCGAAGTAGAGAAAGAGAGCGAAATTTAAGCCGAGAGGACTTACAAAAAACACGTGCAAGAGAATTTTGGACGTGCTGCAAACGATTGAGAGAAGAAGGAGGCAACCCATGTAATAATGAATTGCAGTAGTCGAGCTTTGAATGAACTATAGAATTAGCAAGGATAGTGGCTGAATTTCTAGTAAGGGATGGACGTGTTTGCCTAATCTGACGAATCTGACAGAAAGAAGCGCTACAAACAGAAGAGATATGGGATTTAAAGTCAAGGTTTTCATCAAATATGACTCCAAGGTTTTTGGCGGATCGAGAAGGTGAAAGAGCAAGATTCTGAAAATTAGCAGAGCTATTGGTAATTTTACTTCTTTGCAAAGGAGTGCCAATTAAAAGGTATTCAGTTTTGAAAGGATTACAACAGCAAGACGGTTAGCACAAAACAAGGAATAAACCTTGTCTAGAATGGATGAGAGATGAGCTAGTTTCTGATCGGAATCATGATTAGAAACAGAAGCATATACAGTAGTTGTGTGTCGTATGCATAGAAATGAAAATTTATGGAGGACTGAGCAAGCAGGTAGCTAAGAGGAGTGATATATAAAGAGAAGAGCAGTGGACCTAACACTGAACCTTGAGGAACACCGCGTAGGAGGGGTAGTTCAGAAGAGCGATTTTGACCAAAAACAGCTGATTGTTTGCCACATGAGAGATATGATATGAGAAGGGAAAAAGCAGAATCAAATATGCCAAAACAAGATTTAAGCCTATTTATTAGGATGCCATGGTCAATTGTATCAAAGGCAGCAGAGAGATCTAGAAGAACCCAGGCAGAAACCTGTTTACTACTCATGGCCAAGATAAGATCATTATGTATACGAATAAGAGCGGTTTCAGTATATTGGAGTTTTCTATAGGCAGATTGATGATGAGAGAGAGAAGGGAAAGAATCAAGATGAGTGCATAAACGGGTATAAATTACCTTTTCTGGAAGTTTAGAGATGAAGTTAAGATTGGAAATAGGACGGTAACTGGAAAGATCATCTTTTGGTAGAGAAGGCTTTTTTTTAGCAAAGGAGATACAACTGCTTGTTTGAAGGAGGTCGGGAAGATACCTTCTGAGAGTGAGAGGTTGAATAATTAAGTAATA
This sequence comes from Enchytraeus crypticus, assembly GCA_905160935.1. NCBI lineage: Eukaryota > Metazoa > Annelida > Clitellata > Enchytraeida > Enchytraeidae > Enchytraeus > Enchytraeus crypticus. The sequence goes on along the minus strand of CAJHZI010000532.1, from coordinate 1,026,047 downwards.
ACAGCAACTAAAACATCAATACAGGATTTCAGTAATCGTGTATGAAGAACATCCAGGCAGCAAGATGAGTCGGTAGAGCGAAGAATTAAATTGCGTATTTCTTCCGGTTTAGCTGGTTCAAAACTAGAACGTAGTGGTGGTTCAGGCATATTTACAGAAATGGAGTTGTCGGTGTCAATTGAGTTGGAGGGTATAGAGCTACAGAGTTTGGCTATTTTGTCATCGAAAAAGTTGAGAAAAGAGGTAGCAAGAGAAGATGGTGAGGTGGTAGAGGGGAGTGACTTGGGAATGGTGCGATCAAGCAGAGAGTCCAGTGCTCCCCATAACTTCTTGGGACAATTTTGATTCTGCGAGATTAGAATTTGATAGTACAAGCTCTTAGCAGAACTAATCATTTTATTTAATAGTTTCTTTGCTTGAGGTACTTGGACTTAATATCTGGATTTCTTAGTTCAGGTGGATTTTTCAGATCCTTTCTGAACTTAGTTCCGAATTGGGAACGTTCAGATTTTTGTTAAAGGATTTGTACAGAAATTAATGATTTCCTAGGGGTTGAGCGGCAATGAATGGTCTTGAGAGGGGCATGTTTGTCTAATATGGAAGAAAGTACGGAGCTAAATTGAGCTGAATATTCGGCAACCGTTGAAGATGGATTAAAATACAAAAGGAAGAGGACACAATACCAGCAGAGAAGGATTCAATAGAATCCTTCGAAAAATAGAATTGAATAGAAGAGAGTTTTTTCTATAAGTTTTAAGTGTTCTTGAAGGGTGTACATTAACAGTCACAGGCAATTTACAGAAAATCGCACTGTGATCTGATAGTGAAGGATCAGAGATTCCATGATCAAGAAATGACATGTTGTTTCGAGTTATAAGATCAAGAAGATGACCAGAGGATTGAGTAGGGGAAGATACATGTTGTTTGAGATCAAAAGCATCAAGCAAGCCACTTCTCATTATGTGAGAGGTGGCTTGCTTTAGCCGCTACCAAATCTACTTATTATTGATCAGCCCCAGCTCTTACCACGCGCACACTTCAGCACTTCTTTCTGGAGCAACCGACAAGTGCTCAGGTCCAGGGGACTTCACAGCTCCGCGGCAGAGATCATTTCGGCAATTTAGCGTCCTAAACTTCTAAAACGACGACCTCATGATATGCACCAAGCCCCAAACCTGGAAAATGCTCCTACGCCGTCTGGACTGAGATAAACACGCTGATAACGCTATGATCCATGGTCTCGCCTGTTCGTCTATTCTATATCGACTGTCTGGAACAAAATATGAGGAATTAAAATCAATCAATCAATCAATATGAATTTAACGTCCGGTTCCTCGCCGTTAGGCAATGTCAGGGACTTCAACATTAGAAACTATAACCATGTTAGTAAAATAAACGTCAAGTTTAACGTCAGTTTCCTGCTGGTTCGAATAGAATTTCATTGACAGAAAGCACTCGATCCTAACCGCTGTCGAACAACTTGCTTACAAGCTACCGACTCAGCTCAATGCTCATATTGTGTATTTAACCAGGCGTTCAATTATTTAAAGAGAATTATTATACACATTTAATGAGCAGCGCTGAAGAGGTATTTGGAGCTATTATGGACAAGGAACGGTATAAAGTTTACGTGGATAGCTTCGGATCGGTGAGTCTGAAAGTGACCGGTATAACAAAGACTCGATGTTCACTTGATTTAACATATTTCCCATTCGACAACCAGGCCTGCTATTTAGAGATATCCCTATTGTTCTATCAAAATCGCGACATCAGTTTCTTTCCTATATTCGAGTCCAATATCATTAGGCAATATTACACAGAAAATGTTCAGTGGAATTTGACCGGCACGAAATCATTAGTAAGTATACATGTATGCTAAAAAGTAGATGAACACTAATATAGTTTTGTGTCAATTGGCTGTTGATATGAAATATTTTAAACACTAATAAATAGGTACTAAATAATAATAATAGACTAATTAAATAGGCCAAATAGTTATAAATGTCTAAGGATAAAATAAGAAAATGTTAAATGGCTAACTATAAATGTAGCTATGACTGCATAAGGCAAAAAGACGTGATGGTAAGCTATGAACGCCATTAGAAGTTCGCATACTAAAATTGCCTAAGTCTCGAGACCTTTTTGCCACTTTGTGCTTTCGTCTTATCGCCAATTTACCGCGTGGATTAATTTAGCTATAAAAATTAATGAATCGTATTAAAAATATATGGGCTTTATGATTGAAATGAATGTCAATTGTAGGTAAGTAACATATAAAAGTTGAAATAAATAAACAAAGATAACTAACAACTACGTAGATTTATAAACTGGACGGAGTCCAGAAGTACAGAGCAGTTTTATACTTGAGGAGAAAGCCGTTGTATTACATAGTAAACCTGTTGATACCGATCTTCTTAAAGTCTCTGCTGTCATTCCTCGTGCTGCTAATGCCTCACGAGTGTGAAGAGAAGATAACCTATCAGATAACACTCATCATGGCTCTGATCGTCGATCTTCTCACAATACAATCTATTACACCCATGTCGTCTGACTACTTCCCTTTACTCGGTAGGTATTCCAAAATAATTTCTTAAATGAATTTCATTAATTCAGTGTTTGTTAATTAATTAAATTTTGTAATAAAATAAGAAAAGGTTTTTACAATATCTGTTGACAGTCATATATTATACCTATACTTCGCTTAGGTCGTTAGTTTTGAATTTCAATAGCATTTTCTAGTATGAATTACAGGAAAATCAAATTGCTATAAATTAACGGAAGTTAAATAATTCTCGTATTGCGGGTAACCAGACTTGCAGTCTTAGGACCTGTCGGTGATCGTTGTGTTAGTCTCGGACCCGAAGGGCTGGTCTTGGTCTTGGTCTCGAGGGGTCTGGTCTTGGTCTCGAGTGGTCTGGTCTTGGTCTTGGTCTCGAGTGGTCATACTCTTGGTCTTGGTCTCGAGGGTTTGAAAGTGATTTTTCATGGTCTTTGTATTGATCTTTACAGTTGTGCAATGTCTTTAAGTCAGTAGAACCTCTGATCATTCAGGCGTTACCTACTAACATTAGTCCCATTGTTTGAATCCGGTTTTACTTTTAATGCATTTTTAGTTCTACAAATATTTAGTTCCGGCCTTAGATAATCCGCAGTGTTTTGCTCTTTACAGTTTAATGCTATTTTCATTATGAATGTTTGATATGTCCAATTCGTCTACGACCCTATGCTGCTATGTTACTATGTTTCCGTGTTTCCGGTAGTTAGCTAGATAGAGCTCAATTGTGCTCTTTCCGAAGGTCGTTTTATTTGTGTTCTATCTCGTTGTATGCGCTCTGTGTCTATTTTTATTCAGTTGCAAATAAATTATTATGGTTCTCTCTCTCTCTCTCTCTCTCTCTCTCTCTCTCTGTCTCGCTCTCGCTCTCTGGTCTTGAGATGTCTGATCTTGGTCTTGTTCTAGGTGTCAGAGTTTTGATTTTGACTTCAGGTCCACAATTAACTAAGCTTGATATGTGTTTATCTTTTCTGTCATTGCACAGGCAAATACGTGTTTGCCAATATCGTTGACGCTACGGCAACCCTTCTACTAACTGTACTGCTGCAACAAGTCTATGAACTAAACGATCGACCATTACCCTCGTGGTTTTCCACTCCCACGCTTACAGTTCTCGGCAAATACGTCACTTGCAGCAAAAATCCTCCGAAATATTCCAGAGAACTTAGATCTCTGCCAGTCAATGAGGTAATACCACCGACCTCCTTCTCGAATGAGGAAGAAGATAACGACGTTGAAGATAAACTCGATGTCGACGGAGCAGTGAAAGATTACACGGAAGTGAACAAACAAGTAGCGGAAATATGGGAGAGGATTATTTTCTTCATACAGGCCTTCATAGTACTCTTCCTAAACATCGGTTTGATGATTCTGTTAGCGTATAATTCTCATTTTAAATCTGAACCTATCGGATTCAACGAGGAGATTGATGAGGCCGTTGATTACTATGGAAATCGATAATCGTAGATATTGATAATGCATGGAGAAGTCTGGACATATCCTATATTTCTTATTGGATTGAGATGGATGTGTCTTAATATATTCTATGGGATGGAGATGAATAATTCTAGATATTTCACATTGAATGGAGATGAATAACTGTAGATATTTCCTATTGGATGGAGATAAAAAAACTTAAGATATCTCGTATTGGATGGAGATGGATAATTTTAGATATTTCCTATTGGATGGAGATAGAAAACTTAAGATATCTCGTATTGGATGGAGATAGAAAACTTAAGATATCTCGTATTGGATGGAGATAGAAAACTTAAGATATCTCGTATTGGATGGAGATAGAAAACTTAAGATATCTCGTATTGGATGGAGATAGAAAACTTAAGATATCTCGTATTGGATGGAGATAGAAAACTTAAGATATCTCGTATTGGATGGAGATAGAAAACTTAAGATATCTCGTATTGGATGGAGATAGAAAACTTAAGATATCTCGTATTGGATGGAGATAGAAAACTTAAGATATCTCGTATTGGATGGAGATAGAAAACTTAAGATATCTCGTATTGGATGGAGATAGAAAACTTAAGATATCTCGTATTGGATGGAGATAGAAAACTTAAGATATCTCGTATTGAATGGAGATGAATAATTTTAGACACTACCAATTAGATGCCAGTGATTATTCTGTCTAAAATTAAACGCATAATGATAATTACTCGTAATGCAGACTTTAAATGAATTAACAATGAATATCATACAAATCAAAGGAACTGGAGTATGAAAGGAATGCTATAAATGATTTAAAGATCCACTCGAATATTGACCTGAAGAGGAGAACGGAAGAGAAGAATGAATGAAGACGATATATACCATGGACCTGCCAGTAGGCAGTGCACTGAGTGAGTGATCATACAAATCATCTGCGAGCTCTATAAGAGGTCAATTTGAGGACACAATCTCTCCAACCCTCTTCTACAACTTCTCTCGATTCTTCACAGAGTCCTACACATCACCATCCGCAAGATAGAGTTTGGAACCTACATAGGACCTATGCTTAGCTATTTATTATATTTTATCGTTACGTAGTGTTTATTGCTCATATCTGTCTTTATTACCTGATAATATATACATGTAGGCTTATATATATATACATATATATATATATATATATATATATATATATATATATATATATATATAAGCCTACATGTATATATCGGTTTACATATATATATATTTATATATATATACATATATATATATATATATATATATATATATATATATATATATATATATATATATAACCGCTTTTATGAATGAAATTCACCTCCATTCTATTTGGAATGAAATTTCACCTCCAATTCGAAATATATGTATTATGTCGTCACTCATTACTAAATAAAAAAAACTATTTAATAAATAGTTGGTAAGAATATACATACACACTACTTGTGCTGTTCGTCCAATGTACTTAATTCTAATTTATTTAAATGGTAAAAGTTTACTTCAATTTACTTTAATATTTTATTATATGATTCTGTTCATTTGTTAACTCTGCATAAATAGGTGTTCAACTAGATAGAACGCTTTCTGTTCTCTCTGATGGCCTATTGTTTCTGTCACTGCTTAATTTTTTTGATTTATGTTATTTTTTCCCTTGTAAAATTTTCTTTTATATTGTCTACTTTCTATTCTATTTGACTATTCCGTGTGCTTGTATTTATCTTGTTTGGCATATGCTGTGTTTTGATCAAATAAACATATCTCTCTCTCTTCTTATTGGAGTATTTCGTGTAGTCATAGCATATTTGTTGCTGATTATATATTTACTCATAAAATATAAAATAGCTCTCTTAACTTTCAAAAACTCTGCAATTTGTCAAGTCTTCTTACTTATCTGAAACTCTTCTTCCCTATTGTCCCTCACTGTGCGGACGTCCCTGACATCATACTTGGATGAGGAAAGAGACATTAAACCTTTATTATTATTATTATTATTTAAAAAATCTATTACCCCGGGGTGTAAAGAACCCGACGTTTGATAAAAACGATTCGAGCAATGCGTGCTGAATCGCCGCCCGGCTACTTGAGGTCATCAATCGGCTTATAAGAACTGCTGAAGCAGACTGCATTAAATCTTTACAGAGTCATGGAAAGCCTTTGCCAAGGAAAAGATGTCTCTCGCTTATCGCCGGTTTGCTCTGCAATAAGTCTGCCTATGCCATTAATAAATTCAACTCCTTCGGGATTCATCGGGCCCATGGTTTCAATGGCCACCGGAACAACTTCATATCCTAAGGACAGATCACTATTATTATTATTATTATTATTATTATTACTATTACTATAAAAATATGATATACCCCTAGGGGTATATCATATTAGGCCTTATTAGGTCTAATATTTTATACCCCTAGTATGAAAAATAAATTTTCATTTTTAGTTTTTCATTTACAGTTTATATACATGTATAGCAGTTTAAAACCCCATTTATTGCCTATCTTTGAAATGGAAATATTTTGAATAAATGAAAATTTCAAAGTTACCAATAATAATAGCTGCAAATATCATGCTGTAAAATGAAAATATAGCATGTGGGTGAAATGAATCCCATATATTGTCTCATGTGTTCATTTATTTGCTTGTATGGTCACATACATAATAACCGCACTTGTTACAGAGTTTTCGTGCTTGGTTTCTGTTTTTAAAAGTTTCGTTATTTATTCTTACCTCTACATGGTTATTGGTGATTGCACTGATTGCAGCTGGCGCGGATTTAAGAATAACCTTTCAACACCCTTGAGATACCTTTCATTCAACGTTGTCAGCACTCGGTCTTCCACAGTGGTCGCCCATCCATATACTAACAGAGCCCGACGTAGCCTAATTTAATTCATTGACGTGTAGCTAAATCAGGTGCGCTAAATCCCGTCCCCATAGATATGTTTAATCTGCAATACATCACCAAATAAAATCTCTTCGTTCATACTGCCATCATTGCAAAGGCAACGATTACTAATAACTAAGGACAGGTAGGAATAATTAAATAACGAAAACTACTGTAGCAGAATTGGCTCCAACCAGTGGCGTTGTCGGTAAGCTATCCAACTTCTGATAAGTATGTGCGGAGTTCAAATCCTGGGCACTCCCATCAGTAATACACTTTCGAGAGCTGAAACTTACCTGAACAGCAGCTGTACAGATTCATAGGATTAAAAAATTCCCTTTAATTATGACCTGGTCTTTGCTCATAACAACGAAATTTAAAACCTTCCTAGAATGGCAGCTGTAAAATCGGTGTTCATACCTTAGTCTCCACTCAAATCTCAGTAGACCTAGGCCACTGACCAAATGTAGGCAGGAGCACAGCTGGCCATAGGACTCGGTATCTGGACCTCCAGCCATGACCTCCTAGGCCGATTACACAATTCGTCTAAATTTGAAATTTGTTTCATAATAGGAGTTAGTTTGATTGCTGTAAATAAACAAATGATACAATACGTATTATATCAATTTCTGCTGAATTCAGAAATCTGTTCTTGATTCTATATTAGCTGATTCGCATGACAAATTGAGGCCTAACTAAATAAAGACAGAGAGGGAGAGAGAGAGAGAGAGAGAGAGAGAGAGATAGAATGAGAGAGACAGAGAGATACGCAAATTAATGAGACAGTCAGAGAGAGAGATCGAATTCTAATTCTAATTTCTAATTCTTTCTATTCAAGAGAAAGATATATATGTAGAGAACGCTGCCTGCATAAGATTCAAGTGTGATACAGACAACCTTAATCCGATTTCGCTTCAAATTTCAATTTAAACAAACTAGGCTTTTGCACAGCCAGTTCGAATATAATGAAATATAGTCGTGAAATTATCAACCATGATCACATCTATAAACTCATGGGTTAAATTTTATGTAGACCTAATGAAGAAGGATCTCACCACTCCCCGTGCTGTATCTAGAACATTGAAGAATAAACAACCGGAAACTGCGCGTGTCTTAAGAGGCGACTCAGCAAGTCTTGAGAAAGGCAACACCAAATCTCTTCAGAAGCAATATTATTCCCAAGCTGTAGGCTGCATTATACGTGTATATGTGTGCAGGGATTAATTAGCTGATTGATAGAGTTGAGTGTTCTTTATAGAGCATAAAAGCAGCATGTGAGTATGAATATGTACCTTAGACCTAACACTTGGCAGAACATTATAAAGAGATAGAAGGATCAGAAGTTGTTCTATATGCATAGAATATAGAATTCAGGAGAATCATTCATATCTCTTTCCTTGTTTACATATATTCAATCGACATTGGCTTGGCGTCATGCCTAGAAATTCATGATATATAGGCGTAGGCTAGTTGATTCCATGACTTCGCCTAAATTCTCTAAACTACGAATTCATTTGCTCAAAACTTTAAAGAATATCGTATTTCAAATGACAGCACTTGATTGCATTCTTTCATGTGTGCTCGCCCTACGCATCTTACTAGTCAAAGAAAGGAATGCCTTTATTCATTGTCATAAAATCTCACGCTACGCTGTTTGTATACATATTGATTTAGGTGTGAAATATTTCAGAGCAATCGACCAAGCGATCGATCTAGAGAGCTTAAAAGTTATGATTAGTCAGTAGATAGAAAGAGAATAGTTAGTTAAGACCTGTTAACTCAGAGTTGTACATAATGGCTTATACTTTTCTAATCGTTTAATTAATTTCTATGATTGTTAAAAGAGGGATCTTCCTCTTTTGTTTTCTTTTCATTTCGATCGATTTCTTCACAACTACAACGGTAATGGTTAGTAAGAATGCATTTAGTTAACTTTTTCCTATATCGAGTGAAAGCAAGTGGCCTACTTGTAAGCTTTATTATATTCTTTTCTCTTAAGCACATGTTATTCAAATTCATGTTATTCGTTTTTTTGTGAATCGATTTGTAGTAACACAGGATGTAGGGACGTCCCTGACATCATCCTTGTATGGGGAAGCCGAGGATAAACATTTATTATTATGATGATTATCATTATTAATATTATTGCTATTATTATTGTTATTTATTGTTGCTATTATTGCTATTATTACTATTATTTCATAAATGCCATGGGCTGTATAGGGCCCTGGGCTCAAAAATAGATAAAACAAGACTTTATTTAATTAATAGTGTTATTGAAAATTTAACTAAATTATTATTAATCTAATAATTATTATTATTTGACTCATCTCTGTTTGTATTTCAATATCACATATATACTGTATATACAGGTTGCGCTTTAAAAAATATCCTCCTAGCACAATTGCGATAGCTTAGTCAATTCTTAATATTTCGCCTTGAAATTTTAAGGTTTTCTTGTGGAGGAATTTAGCTACAAGCTGACCAAATTTTGTAAAAATATTTTTAAGGGAACCGGAGTTATCCAAGTTTTGCGAAAAAATTGATTTTTTTCATTTAACACTTAACGTAAAACGTCAATTCCTTTTTAAAAATGTGCTGACCCTGAAAAAGGCCGTTAAATGATGACGACTCTGATTTTGTGCTATAACGTGTGCTCTAAGGCATGAACGCCCTGGGTTTTAATGCCTACCAGAAGTCTTTTCTTACAGATAAAATTGCGCTGTCAATGGACTATTGTGGTAGGTCTTTCCAGACCTCTTGAAGAACAGCCTTTAATTCCATTGTGTTTCTGAGTATGGGCTTGAAAGCACGATACTTTTCCAACATGAGTCTCCAGACAAAGAATCACGTGGATTAAAATCTGGAGAATTAGAAGGCCAATCATCCACTTTTTTATGAAATCTGGGCTATATTGTAAAAGAAAGTATTGCGCAAGACGTGAAGTGTGAGTCGGCGCGCCGTCGTGTTGAAATATTAAATCATTTGACTTTAACTTGTTGCAGTCTTCAATCAGTTTCGGCAGAATAGTGTTAGTGTAATACTATGTAGCACAATATCAGAGTCGTAATCATCTAACGGCCTTTTTCAGGGTCAGCACATTTTCAAAAAGAAATTGATTCTAATTGGCGTTTTACGTTGCGTGTTAAATGAAAAAAATCAATTTTTTTCGCAAGACTTGGATAACTCCGTTTCCCTTAAAAATATTTTTTAAAAATTTGGTCAGCTTGTAGCTAAATTCCTCCAAAAGCGAACCTTGAAATTTCAAGGCGAAATATAAATAATTGACTAAGGTATCGCAATTGTTCTAGGGGAATATTTTTTAATGCGCGCCCTGTATATATATATATATATATATATATATATATATATATATATATATATATATATATATATGCCCTCTCGTACTATTACATATATACTTGCATATGTATGTATATATATATATATATATATATATATATATATACTTGTATATGTATGTATATATATATATATATATATATATATATATACATACATATACAAGTATATATGTAATAGTACGAGAGGGCATGGAGAGGGCGTTAGATTAGGATCCCATGAAGACGGTAGTTATTTACCCCCTCGTGTATATACTCAATGGACGAATAACTATATTATACCCTATCTCTCGGAGTGAAAATATCTTAAAGAAAATAAGGGAAGTAACGCAATATCTTAAAATAGTAAACGTAAAATATTCATGTGTGATATTTTTAACTTATTAGAATATCAGTTACATTTTAAACTACATGTAGATCAAGCAGCCTAAGCTACTCAATGAAGAATTGACTTTTATTTCATGGATTGAGAAATGTTGGGATTATTGCCATAGTTTAGGTTGGCCATTCCTTTAGGTCTAATATTTAACATGCCCATCTTATTCTCGTACTATCTTTTCTTTGCAAATTCTTAGATTGGATACTAAAGTCTAAGTTTTAATAATGATGTACAAGTCACTGATCGAAGTAGGCCTATATTTCAAAATTCTTGGCTGTAATTGGTTGAATATTTGACTTGTTACTTTGATTAATTGCCTGATTTATTGTCGAAATGAATTATAGATTTAATGGTTGTTTATTTGTGGTCTTACTGATTAATTGATGTTTTTCACTGACAATTTCAATAAATATTAAAATATCATATTATTGAGTGATTCCATATTTTTGGACTAGTGTTGAGTGAGTGAGTGAGTGAGTGAGTGAGTGAGTGAGTGAGTGAGTGAGTGAGTGAGTGAGTGAGTGAGTGAGTGAGTGAGTGAGTGAGTGAGTGAGTGAGTGAGTTGGTGAGTGAGTGAGTGAGTGAGTGAGTGAGTGAGTGAGTGAGTGAGTGAGTGAGTGAGTGAGTGAGTGAGTGAGTGAGTGAGTGAGTGAGTGAGTGAGTGAGTGAGTGAGTGAGTGAGTGAGTGAGTGAGTGAGTGAGAGAGTGAAAGAGCGGATGATGTGCAATCCATCGATCGATTGACTGGGTTATTAATCTTTTTAATTTTATCTGAATACAAAAAGTAAATTTCCTATTTTAATCCACATCTCAATGTCTCGTAGTCACTAAACCCATGCGAGATTTGCGCATTGCTATCCAGAAGGAAGAATGAAAGAATAAAGAACAAGAATGGGAAATGAAAGAGTGAGATAAAGAGAGAACTTAAGAAAGAGAGAAATTTAAAAAGAAAGAAATTAAAAAGAAAGAATTAGTCTAAGGGTCTCAGAGAGAGAGAGAGAGAGAGAGAGAGAGAGAGAGAGAGAGAGAGAGAGACAGACAGACAGACAGACAGACAGACAGAGGTAGATAGAAACAGAGAAAGATATATATATATATATATATATATATATATATATATATATATAGATAGATAGATCGATCGATAGATAGATAGATAGATAGATAGATAGATAGATAGATAGATAGATAGATAGATAGATAGATAGATAGATAGATAGATAGATAGATAGATAGATAGATAGATAGATAGATAGATAGATAGATAGATAGATAGATAGATAATAGATAGATAGATAGATAGATAGATAGATAGATAGATAGATAGATCGATAGATAGATAGATAGATAGATAGATAGATAGATAGATAGATAGATAGATAGATAGATAGATAGATAGATAGATAGATAGATAGATAGATAGATAGATAGATAGATAGATAGATAGATAGATAGATAGATATATAGATAGATAGATAGATAGATAGATAGATAGATAGATAGATAGATAGATAGATAGATAGATAGATAGATAGATAGATAGATAAATAGATAGATAGATAGATAGATAGATAGATAGATAGATAGATAGATAGATAGATAGATAGATAGATAGAAAGAGAGAAAGAGAAAGAGAGAGAGAGAGAGAGGGAGAGAGAGATAGATAGAAAGAGAATGAGTGAGAGAGAGAGAATAGATATCACTTAAAATTCATTCGTTCTGAAACGCTAAATACCTGTAGTCACGCGTGCCTGTTGCTAGTATTTATCTCATTAAACAAACTGATGGCTTATATATATTAAACTCATTTTTAAACACGTTATATTTTTAATTGATTTTCGAGTAGAATATTTCATTTGATCTCTCGACAAATGTCAATCATCGGGTATTAGCGTTAATTGACCTCTACAGAAAGTTTAAAATATCGCCTATTTTGCGAATCAACATTTGGACTCAATATTGGTTTGTATTGCGCTCTTACTTTTGTAAAACGAATTTCGCAAGTTTGCTTAGTCAGGGATGAATAGCAGATCTCACCGAATTGTTTGTCAACCTTCACTTGCACCTCATCCTTCAATTATCAAATCAAATGCGCCTTTAACTGGATTGTGTTTTGCATAGTGGAAGTCATCGGTGCGAGCTTCTAATTTGTCTGTGAATTGGTTGAGGTTCATGCTATGAGATATTCAGCAGTAAACAACTGCCTACTGACTTCGCCATGCTATCTCTGCAGCGTTCATTCCTAACTTTGTGTTATGTCAGCAGTTTACACTCAGTGCCTTCTAGCGTGAATTACTAATGATTCACATTGCTCAATCATCCAGGGCGTAACGCGTGTTGAGCGTTAATGTGGCTCAGTGCGAGCAATACCATGCTACTGCGATCAGTGGCGGATCCAGGAAGCTTTTAAAGAGGGAGGGGGTTGAGCAGAAACTTTATTTTTGGAAAGTGTTTATATTTTTTGCTTACACCCACGTCTACTCCGGGACAGAGATCAATTTTTTTACTTACATCCTTTTTTACTCCTATATACATATTTACATATTACATATAAAAATTCTGCACATCATGGAAATATTGATATGAATTTTATCGACAGCCTAAGGGGTGGGTAGGGACCAAACTTCCCCTCCCCCATCTGGATCCATGCTTGACTGCGATTACTGTGCAATACATGAGAAGTTCTAAATCTGATAGAGTATCTCTGTATAGCTATAGATCTTTATTTATTCATAGGTTATCTATTGCATTTGAGTGTACTGATTCATGAAAGCATGAAGACTTAGAGTTATAATCCTAATCGTAATATCATACCTCACAAACAAAATACCTTACTTAACAAAATTTTAAAGTAAAAATGCTGAAAGAATGAAGAAATTAGTATTTATTTTTTTGTTCACATATCACACAGCACGACAGTCAACATATTTCGAATAACATAAAGGTACAAAGTAAAAAAAACGCAAAGACAGGCACACTAATACATGCAAAAACCAGGCCATCAATGAGGGAGCATAACACCCTGTCGAGTTGACCACCCGGATATCAATCACCCCGCTAACAAGCATCCCACATGTATAAATCAAACTTTTAATCAAAATAAAAGAGTGACGATTTTAAATTACAACCAAGCAGAAGTTGGATGAGAAAAAAAACAATTTTTCTTATTGTGACAAATTTTCTAATAAATACTGTTTAAATTCTCTAGAAAAGGTTGATATCAATTTGATGTTGCGTAATATTGGTGGAATTTTATTACAGTCCGTACACGCCTCATTTACATAAGATTTATAGAATGTCACATTGGATTTTTTAAACAGATAGTTGGAGTCAAGCAGTCTAGTTGAATAATTATGGTTAGAGTGGTTGAGATCAAATATATTAGCCAATACTGTAGACTTAGGCAGATTACTGCTAGTACATTTATGAATCAACTTGGCCATACAGTATTTATGCAATGGATGAACTGGCAAAATATCATAGGAAACTTAAAGATCTTTAACATTACAGTAACGATGACTTCCCTGCAAAGTTAGCAGAACTCTGTTACAAGCAATATGTAGTGGTTGTAAAACATTCCAAGTGGCATAACCATAAATTTCAATGCAATATCTTACACGAGAATATATCATCGAGAGATACAAGTTCCTGCGACAGGACATTGGTATAAATTCTCTTCGATTAAAGAGTAATCCGTTAGCACTTTTAACAGTTTTTGTAATTTTTTCGATATGATCTTTAAAACTTAAATGTTCGTCAATTTCTACACCAAGGAATTTAATACAATTAACTCTTGCAATTTGATTATGGTCCATAAATAATGTAAGATTGTTATCACGTATATACGCTTCGTCATTAGTAGACGGAAAGAAAACAATATATGCTGATTTAGCTGTATTAATATTACGATTAATAAACGATTACTTTGGAACCAGTTACAAATTTTTTTACTTGCCGACTTACTTAAACGATCATTTCTGTAGCAGCTTAAGGCATTTCATATTAAAAAAAACGGGAAATAAAGAGAAATATGAAAAATTTCAATATACAATTACAACCAAATAAATTTAAATTATTGCTAAATAAAAATAAGGCTTCATATGAATTCCTCGATAGTGTTATGCCAAGCGGCAGGGTCCATGATACATATTTCTACTCTCGAGTCTTTGTCACTCTCCATAAAGAGCACTACATAAATCAGCACGTAAATCTCTTCACAAAAGGCCATCTTTACCCATACCTTGCTTGGCGTGTATTTGGCTTCCGAAGTGTCTTCTCGTTGCCTTCCACAATATATATTATGATAATACAAATTAAAAGTCACTTAGTAACAAACATTTAGAGTACAAAAACTTAACCTAGTATTATTTTGACTAATGTTAAATGGAGCATAGGCTAGGCAAAAATGCATCTCTATACATTATAACAGTTACGTACAATGAAACAAACAGCTTACTACCCGTCCCTTACACGGGCACCTTTATTTATTATTAATAATATTTGAGCTTTCGTAAGCTCAAGAGATTTGCAACAGCCTGCGAATTATCAATAGAAAAAGTCTTCATGACAACATTAGGTATTTTGTTAGTTATTTGAAGTGATGATAATAAGATGGAATTCCAGCATCGGGTCGGGTTTCATTGTATACTTTTCTACATATATTGGCCCTATATATTCTGTTTATTTCGACACATCTGCAAAATTATTTTGCAAAGTTAAATTGCATACTGAAGCTTACATGCAATGACTGTGCGTGTCGAATTCTGTTAAGAAAATTCCTGAATAATCATTTGATTTGAGCTTAGATCATTTGTCTATGGCTATAGTCAGCGTAGACCTGGCGCATGAGGTAACTTTGTTTCAGATTCACGCTTAACCCGTACACATAAAATAGCTAAAGACTATGGTAGACCAATACAGTTCACAACTTCACACATACATGCGGAATTTACACATAGTTGTCAGCAGTGCATTATGCATCCTAAAAGCATCGTTCTGGCTTATAAAGAGGCCTACATGCATATCTTGTTCAAACTTCTCAAAATTTTTAATGTGATGTCGGTAAGATACCATACCTCGGATCAGCGTGTGCGGGGTTCAAATTCTGGTCTCACCCGTATTTGACATCGCATTCGAGAGACGAGACTGACGTTAGCATCGGCTTTACAGATTTTTATGAACTTTTGACTATTTTCATGTAGGTTGCAACGTAACATAAGCTCATAAGCTCTCGCTTTGCCATAATCACAATGTTATTATATCAAATAATCATGTAAATGTAAAGGTAGGTCTATAAGCTCTGACTAAGCATTAGGAAAAGTTATTATTGTATTCATGCATGCGTAGAATTGATGCTTTTGTCATTTACTGAACACATTCTATCTGAGTATCGGTTGAAAAACACTTGAGATTTTTGATGATTTCAACAAAAACCTCTATTTTGATTAAAATGCCAACTACTTGACAAAAGCACTGAAGCCAATCAACAATGGTAGTTAATGAAAGCCGAGATCACTACAATTACAGCATGACGTAACTTGATCGTAGGTTGTTGTTGTTGTTGCCACGCATAACTATGTAGAAGCGACCGCGAGCTTAATAACAGTAACAGTAGGTAGGCTGTCAGGCAGTCAGGCGTGAGAACCTATAGATCTTCGTTGGTTTTGCTGTCACTCTGAAAACGGATTATCGAAAGTTTAATAAATGCTTAATTTTGAGTGATATATTTTCCAATGGTTTGATTTAGAATAATGTCTAATATTACTTGTCTGGTATGGACATCTCGTACAATGTGAAGGTGAGTTGAGTATTAGGATAATGTATATCATCAGTAACTACAGAACTTGCTTAATAATATGATATTGTGTATGTTTTGCGATGTCAACTTTCACGAACACAAACAAGTATCTCTACGTATACAGTGCCGTCTACAATAATCCAGTAAAGATATATCGTTATATACTGTAGACGTGCAAGCTAAGGAAAGCATAGGGCCCACCTCGTCATAAGTAGAATCCTCCAAGAATATCGATATTTCAGAAGGAATGTTGTAGATGATTTAAACATCCACTCGTACGAGGATATGAAGAGGAAAACGGAAGAAAGGCCTAGAGATGAGTGGATGCGTTATATACCATTGACCTGCCAGTAGACAGTGCACTAAGAGGGAGAGAGAGAGAGACCTACTACTAGTGTTATTTCTATTTCATTACTGTTTGAGTAAGGGTATTAATTCTCTGTAAAATTGGTAATTTTAACAACAATTAATATGTAAACAGATTGTGCAGACTAAGCTCAGCAGTGACCTGTAGTACATGTAGAGTGTATGTGGAGGGTTATACAAGCGATTTATAAAGAGGCAAAATCTCTTTATAAATCGCTTGTTTAGAATGGAGCTGAAAATGTCTTAGTTAATTCTAACAGTAGGATCAATAGGTTGTACAGTGAAATACGATGAATAGGATATATCGTACACTCCGATATGTTACGCAATACGTGAAGGTCTCAATAGCGTAAGGGTTTCGTCATGAAGTTTCAAATGACAGATCCTGAGGTGAATTGAAATCTCGTGGGTTCGAATCCCAGCCACTCTGATCTGAGAGTAAAACCTCGGACATTCTCTGGACTGGTTATTCGGAAAATGGACTAACTTGCCTAACGGTTTAAACATATGATACTAAAAGTGATAGATAACAACATAGTTGATCATTTCACTATAATGTGTAAACGTTTACCTTTTTACGATGAACAGGTTATATAGTAGAGTACGATGAACAGGTATATAGTACTATACGATCAATAGGTTATATAGTGCAATACGATGAATAGTAAATATAATACAATACGATCAATATAGAGAAATACGATGAATAGGCTATATAGTACAACACAAGTGAATATGTTATATAGTAAAATACGATGAATATATAGTACACTTATTCTAGAACAATATATAGTACATATATTTATAGATGGCTATATAGTACAAAACGATGAATAGGTTATATAGTAAATACAATGAATCAATAGGCTACATTGTACACTACGGCGAATATGCTATACAGTGCAGTAGGAAAAATAACATCTTTGTTAAGGCTAAAAAAGCTAACGCCAACGTCAGTTTCCTCACTCGAAAGCGGTGTCAGTAACGGGCGAGTCCAGGATTTGAAACCCGCACATACTGATCCGCGGTCGAATATCTTATCGACATAGCCACGGGCTCCAGCAAATAACGTTACAATTACTATAATACATCAAATGCAATATCTAATCATTCTGATAGACTTATCTAAGGTTACATCAATTGGCAATCAAATTCGTCAATTGACGATAGAACTCTTCAAGTGATTTAATTTATTGATTTATTTGATTGATTGACATATTTCACTTACTTGTATTGCTTGATTGACCTAATTGATTAATTATTTTTAGGCGAACCCGTCTTCTTATCACGAGACATTAACCTGGATCCGAGGCCTGACAGTAAGTCTGTTGTCATCAATCTATCCATGTATCTATCATCATCATCTTCCCTTGAATCCCACTAGGGTTGGGATACGATAGACTGTCTCAAAACCTCTCTGTCCTACAACATATCATCCACCAGCCAATCCCCTATTTGAGACTTTTCTATTCGTTTAAATTTTTGTAGCAATTTCTGGTGCCTAGGCGCTCACCAACCGAATGCCATTTCTGACGTTGGTATGGATCTTAGTGCTTTAGTCGCCTTCTACGACACGTGCAGTCACCGGTTGGTCAATTCTTCAAACAACCCGGACACAACACGGGGATATCCATGTATCAATCAATCAGTAAGAATTTAGCGTCTGGTTCCTCACCATAAGGCAATGTCAGTGACATCTCAAGTAGACTAAGCATCAATTAACGCCATAGAATCACACGATGACGACTGAGTAAACAAAGACCACAAGATAAAATTATATTATTATCGTTAGCCCGTTATTGATCTCATTATTTAAAAGACGATATATGCTAAATTTGATTTTCGTTTAGTTTAAATGCGTTATATGCAGTTGTCGTTTATCCAAAACGAATTTGTCTACAGTTTAAGATTTATTCATCGCCGTACTAAAGTTAGGAGAAAACCTAAACTGCCTAAAATACTACATTTGGTTTGGAAAACTTAGGTTAATTTTTTCACGTCTGAAGAAACTCATCGGATCTGCACGTATTGCAAAAGTAACCTAATTTTGGCGATAAGAGGGGGGGGGGGGGCTTAAACCACGCCAAGTCCAGTTGCACCACTGCTCCGGGATAAAGTTCACATTTTTACTTATACATTGTTTTACTCTTGTACACTGATTAAATTGAAAATTGAGAGCTAGTAAAACAGTCAACATTTTTCGGGCCCCCTTCAATTATACAGGGCCTCTATTTTACCACATATGGGCCCTTATTGGGTCCCATATTTGAAAAAAATCGAGCTAGTGGAACTAATTTACCTCGCGTTCCCCGTAACCACTGCTCTTAAATACATATTTACACATGCCTTTCTCAGTTTCGATTCCACTAACATTTACTGAGCAGGGGCGCCATTCCCTGAGAAAACTATCCTGTTTACGCAATGAGTACAATGGCGTACAATATACAAGTATATTATATAATTACTAATTTATGTTTACACTGTATATTTGGATATATTAAATCTCTGCGCATTCAGTTAGCTACCTGTAACTGAAGCTACTCTTGTTGTTGTTGTCACATTCAGGAGTAGATAGGTAAGTTAAGATACTTGTTGTTGTTGTCACATTCAGGAGGAGATAGGTAAGATAAGATACGCGGGTAATAGACAGGGACTGTACGAGGGTATAAGTGAACAGAGGTCTAAAGCCACCGTCATCAGAAGCAATGAAGATAAAGTGCGCACACTACTCCAACGGGTAAGTATCCAATGTTGTGTACGATACCTAGCAGTAATTTACGTAGTTATTCAAAGTGCTTTGCAATAGCCTACTTCAAAGAAATATTCAGATTACTTTATAATAATAATAAAGGTTTAACGTCCGTTTCCTCATCCAAGGATGATGTCAGGGGCGTGTATAGTACTTTGCATATTATAATTATCCAAAGTACTTAACAGTACTTTGCGGATACATGTATATCAAAAGCTCTTAAATATCGAACTTTAATATCGGACTTAAATATAAAAAATATTGAAAGTACTTTACACTTGATTGCAATAGTATACACAGTAATTAATGAGATTTCTTAAGTTTATCAAAATGTTTAGTCATGCTAATCCTCTGGCTGTTATCACTATAAAGTACAATCGAGTTTTTTCAGTACTCGATAATTCGGTGCTTTATACCGAAGTACATTATAATACAAGAAGTATCATTTACAGTACTTTATACACTTTAGATTGAGCCATCAATATCTGCCTGGCTAATAGCTTCTAGAAAAGATCGAAAGAGACTTCTCAAATTAGTAAACAACAGGCAGGTAACTTTAAATTGCAATGATCATCATCATCATCATTATCTTCTCTTTAGTCCCAGTTTAACTAAGCTAGGGATATTAATAGACCTTCCTCGCTCCTCTCTGTCCAATACCATATCATCAGTCAATCCTTTATTATCTCTTCTTTCGTTCTCTTCCTATAATCCCTGCTATTCCTTTTATAATAATTTGTAGAAATTTCTGGAGCTTAGGCACTCACCAACCGAATTCCCTTTCAGAATTTGTTTTGACCTCAGTGCTAAAGCGATATATTTACTTAATCCATGTACTAGCCTACATGTAATCCATGTAATCGATGTACTTAAAGTTAAAAGTTTAGTCGCCTTCTACGACACGTGCAATCACTGGTTGGTCTATTCTTCTAGTAACCAGACACATCACGAAGACACTTTTGGTATTTAGAAATTGCAATCTGTTATTATATATTACCCTCTGACCTTTTTGTGATATGCATGTATAACATGTACTGAACTTCACGTATAGTTATATTTCAATACGTTTCAGATACGCGATCCCTCACAAAAAGATGAACTGGATAAAGCTTTCAAAGCTCTCAAGGTAAGCACAATAAAGGAGTTACAGTTGACTAGTTCAAAACGTAAGTGTTGTGTAATAATACGTTACTTTGATATACCGCTTTGTTGATCTATTGCGGTATATACTGTATTTATGTACTATTAGCTTATCCATCTCGCATGGTTTTATTTCAGAAGAATGAAAATTCAAGAACATCTCTTTATGATAATTTTCATTATAATCTCTCTATGTAAAATTTTCCCTCAAGGATTGACCCCACAAAAGGATTTTGGCTATCCCGTCACTGACAACGCTGTCGAGTGAGGAAACTGACGTTAACCTTAGCTTTACCAGCTTTATTCCCCGGGGGATTATCCCCCGGATTTGTAAATATTTGTCTACTAAAACCTTCCGTAGAAAGAAGGTTTTAGTCAAAAATAAATATAAAGCCCCTAGATAGAACCTTGTTGGGGCTTTCTCATGAAATCTGTATACTAAATGTTTTCCGTGAGTAAACTTAACAACTAATGGATCGGCAGATGGCGGTCCCAGATACAGAAAGATTTGGCCACCAGGAGAACATTGGCGACATAATGTATATCCATACTAAAAATCCAGACAAAAACCTTCTTAAACACAAACACTCTTGGACCTGGGTGCTTTCTTTCACGTAGACAAACATATATTCATTTGTTACATACAGTAGCCTATACCTGTGTCATACACTGTTCATGAATGGCAATTTGCCAAACCACGCCTATTCTGACTTGATCGATGCTTTTGGGGTACTGGATCGTACCCTCAACGCACTATTACTACTTGAAAGTTCACTAGTAAACATTTACTAGTAAATATTAAATACATTTAATAGTACATCTACTAGTAAACAATAAATGCATTTACTAGTACATTTATTTGTAAAATTTCAGGTAGTAAGTGTTGAGGGTACGATCTAGTTAACTCCGAGAAGCTGAGATTAATTAAAATAAAAATTACTTTAATTAAGATTAGTTAAAGTTAAAATTACTTTTAATTAAGATTAGTTAAAGTTAAAATTACTTTTAATTAAGATTAGTTAAAGTTAAGACAATATGGCTTTTTCACATATAAGTAGTATTTGATTGGCTCAACGATGTTTATATCGTCTAAGACGTCCCTGATATCGCCGATGGGTAAGGAACCGGACTTTAAATATTCCATTATCGTCGTTTAAATATTTATTAAGCACTCGAAGTTACAAGTGCTACATATCATTACAATGACTATACTATTAGCTTAGTGGTGTTTATGTTTATATCACAGGCTGTGTCAGAGAAGAAGCTCCACTGTTTAGAGACAATGCTGTCAGTATCTGGACTTGAGGACAGCTGCACGGTATGAGATCCAATCAATAGCAGAATTAAGACTTGCTCTAATGCACTGTCATAGTTAAGACTTGCTCTAATGCACTGTCATAGTTAAGACTTGCTCTAATGCACTGTCATAGTTAAGACTTGCTCTAATGCACTGTCATAGTTAAGACTTGCTCTAATGCACTGTCATAGTTAAGACTTGCTCTAATGCACTGTCATAGTTAAGACTTGCTCTAATGCACTGTCATAGTTAAGACTTGCTCTAATGCACTGTCATAGTTAAGACTTGCTCTAATGCACTGTCATAGTTAAGACTTGCTCTAATGCACTGTCATAGTTAAGACTTGCTCTAATGCACTGTCATAGACTGTCCAGAGATTGCAAACCCGTGACATTGGGACTTTCGTGTAGCATAAGCAACTGTATTAGTAATAATAATAAAGGTGTAACTTCCGTTCCTCTTGGAAATGATTATAGTCTTGAATATATTACTAACAAAACACAACAATTAAAAGTGCTACTGTCATTAAAGGAAACAGACTGAACGCAAATGAGTAATTGCACTATATTCATTAAAGGTTTAAGCAATGAAGTATACTGTATGCTTTGTACTTAAGGAAGAGTATAGAAGAGGATATGGCGTTACGATTAGTGTTTTCGCCTCGGATGATAATGGCCTGGGTTCAATGCTCAGGTCAGCAAATAATGGATATCCCCTTAGGTCAATCGAAGGTACATTATGTATCGGATCTTGCTATCAGTTGGCTCTATCAATAGCTGATTTATGATTGAACGTCGAAAGGATTTATAATAATCTGCCAGAAACTGTAGAGTAGTCAAAATGGGTCTTAAGACATAATTATATATATATACACAGTATATAAGTCACTCTGACCCAGTACTGTTATTGTTATCAACATATGTGTGTGTATTTTGTATAGCATGCAATACTGTATTATCATTATCTATGTGTATATTTAGTATTGCATTCAACACTGTATTTTCAGAGGCTGTCACGTGAGATTGACGAACAATCCGTTACCATGGTGAGAGGGATCATGAAGGAGTTGGAGATGAGAGAGAAGGGAGGAAGGTCACGTGATTCACTGGCTGGATGTCACGTGGCGGGATTTATAGGAACCTCCGCTCAGGTTCTATTGATCAATCAATCAATAAAAATTAATTATCATATTTCTTCATACACTGGCTGGATCCAGTGGCGAAGTCGGTAAGATACTCGACCGCGGACAGTATATGCGGGGTTCAATCCTGGGCTCGCCCGTCACTGATATCGCTTTCGAGTGAGGAAACTGACGTTAACCTTAGTTTTACCAGCTTTTACTCGGTATTATGGATTCGTAACTCATAGAAGATACAGTTTATTGACAAGAAATAATTGTTCGGGACTTGTAAAATAACAGTAAACAACTCAGTAATTAAAAATATATAAATAAATAAATATTAGACAATTATGTTATAAATCATCAAGTAATAAATAATCGCTTAATAATTAATTAAATAGTAAATCATTACAGTAAATTAATAGTTTAAATAAATTAGTAATTAGTAGTAAAATAAATTCTTCATAGTTAAATTATTAAGTAATGTTTTTCAAATAATTGACAATATTTAGTAATTTAAGCTCGTATAAGTAAATATTAAAATAATTCTACTCGGAAAACTTTCCAGATGAATATTTATATTATACCAGACGGGAATGGCGCCTTTAAATACAGAAATAAATACAGTACTTGTATTAAAGTCGTACCAACAGCTCTACGAAGGTAGAGAATAAGACAATGCTTTACCACTAATGAAATTAATAAAGTGAAAATTAATTTTACTCCTGATAATTAAAAATAAATTTCTGATCTAACATCGGTTTCTGGAAGTTAATCAAAAAGATTCACTCTTTAATCATAGAAAGTGCGTAAGTCATTACTTAATCGATGTTTAATCATTGATTAATCAGCGATTGACTCGTTTGATTGACTGATTGATTAATTGATTGATTGCTTGATTGATTGATTAATTGATTGGAATGATTGACTGATATATTGCTTAATAGAATCGATTGATTGAATGATTGATTGATTCGTACATTCATTAGGACTGTATATTCGGACTACGAGACAATTGGGACTGGATTAGAACCCTCGTTAGCTGCACTGACGTACATCTAAGCAACGCTTCAGACTATCACCAGGTATCAACATGTATTCACTTAGATCTTAAGTAAATAGTTTCATTACTTCCAGTCAGAGAATTACTTCCATGCGATTAACACAGGTAGTACTTCGACCACAATTAACTGCATGATTTTATAAGAACATTAATCTTGGTTTCCACTGCCTGTTAAGTATGAACCATAATTTCCATTTCTTGGGTCGTACCATTACTCATATTACGTAAACTAGAATGATCAGAATTCATTAACCAGACCAGCTTGATAGCTTACTGGCAGAACAAGGGTTACTGGAGCAATGGTCACGTGATCGACAAAGCAGAGGTAACCTTTTATTAATTAATTTACAAGTGTTGTTGTTGATATTTCTAAGTATGAGCGTATGAGTTGCTTTTTGCTGAAGTTGCTTTCGAAGTTAAAGATTGTATTATCAGAATCATTTCACCCGTTATTACAATGTTATCACGCTGTTATTCTCATGTTATGATACTGTTAACATAATTTTATCACGGTCATCAGTATGTAATCAAAAAGTTTTTACAATGTTACTACAGCATTTATTACAATATCATCAGAATTTTCTAGTAATTCCATTGCATGTTATCACACGGTTACCATATGTTAACACTATATTATTTCTATCGATGTCCTTTGTTAGTTCTATCACGAGATAGAGGAAACAGAAGGATGGCTGGAGGAAGACCTAGGCAAGATAGCTAAGAGATTTGAGCAGCATCACTGGACCTCTAGCGAGCAGGACTCTAAACTTCTTCAGCAGTTCCTCGACGTATGTGACATTATGTCTTATATTCATATATTAGATATTTGACTGCGGATCAGTATGTGCGGGATTCCAATCCAGGCCTCGCCCATCACTGCCATCGCTTTAGAGTGAGGAAACTGACGTTAAACATTAGCTTTATACTAGATATCAGTAGTATAGCACCTTACGCAAGAGAACCATATGTCTATAGCTTTAGGCTTAGAAAATATTTGAATGGGATGAGGAAAGGGTTGCTAGTTTGTGGTTTATCGTATAGGAAAGAGGATGGCGCAACAGGTAGAGGGTTTATCTCTGATACAAATGATCGGGGTTTAAAGCCCAGGCCAGTCAACAACTGAATGATATCCCCTAGGATCCCAGGAAGGTTAATCGTGTATCATGAGCCTGCAGTCAGTGTTGGCACAATCAATATCGAAAATGTGATTAGTTATGGAAACGATAAATTGTAGCGCTTGGGCAGTTCAGTTCCTTACTGAAAGGGCAATTCTATGGACTTATTGCTCTTACAGGAGACGTACGTATCACTGCGCCAGTGGGAGGCCCGCACTAACAGACTGTGGCAGATGTCGACCAGTCTCGTGCCTGTGCCCAGGAGAACCGATGCCTCTCAGGAACCCTCGCCTGCCCAGATACTCGCTGACTACAAAACTAAAGAGGTCAGTGAGTCATGTAGGAACCTATGCAATAACAGGAATCGATTTGTTCGTTCTATTTATTATTTGTGATTAGTTCATTCTACTTCATCGCATGTCGCAACAGTTCAACCATAGTTTCGACATCATTTAACTTTTAACTAATAATTATAATAGTAAAGGTTTAGCGTCCGTTTCTTCAGTTAAGCATGATGGCTGGGATGATGTCACCACAGGACACATCACTACAGATCAATTCACTCAAACCAATCTTCAATAGACATGTTCTGAAGAGAAGTAAAGTCTGAAACGATGCTGGTCCATTGATCAAATGATGATCACGACAGATGGAGCCTATCTAGAGTGGAATTATTATTTGAGACATAAGTCTTAGTTAGGCCTACCAGAGAAAGTTGATGAGAACAAGAGACTGTGTTGTTGTTGAAACGAGTTATAGTTTATTAGTAGGACAGCATTTTAATTTGCTTCTGTACAATTAAAATTTAAATACTAGATATTTGGACTCAAAGCCGTCTAAAGATTATGTTATAATAATTATATATAAATGTATATACTGTATAAGATTCACGTGTTACATCCAGGACGCTGAAGAATATGTCAATCGCAATTTGGACATGTCATAAGAGGCGACTGAGCAGGAACTGAGGAAAGCAACGGGAAACCACCGCCGAAGCCATATTATTCCTAATATATAGGCTATGTAATTTATGAATAAAGCATAGGCTTTTTGAAGCGATTAGCTTATTAATCGATGGAGTGCTCTTTTTGAAGCGTGAAAACAGCATAAGAGTTGGAATATGTATTTGGTCCGGGCAATGGCAGAACCTGTTACGTGTATATATATAATAATAATAATATATATACATATAGATATATATTTATTTATGATATATATATCTATACGCATATATATAAATATATATATAATATTTGTATATATATATGCATATATATGCATATATATATATATATATATATATATATATATATATATATATGTATATATATATATATATATACATGAATTTATCATAGATACATTTATTAGTCTCTGCATACAATTCTTAATTGGCGGTCAATTGCTTTATAGCATTGACTGATTTAACCTTTAACCCATTAATTGATTGATTGATTATGTAGATAAGCGTAAGAAAGGGAGAGGATGTGTTGCTGTTGGACAATTCCAATCCAAAGCTTTGGAGAATCAGAAATGGACGTGGCGAGGAACATGAAGTCCCGGCTCTGATAGTTCTTATTCCTGGTCCTGAAAAACAAGCCATAGACACAGCTGTCAAGTACGTCTCTCACAATCTTTAACAATCATTGACAAATTGTATAATATAAATAAAATAATATAATATAAAAATGTATAATATAATAATATAATATAAAATTTTATAATATATCCTAAAATTTAATATGCTATCTCTAATTAACACGTGCAAATATAAAATAACAAATATATAAAGCTAAAGTGTTAAACCTGAGTTAAACGTCACTTTCCTCTTCCGAAGCGTGCCACTGTCGGCGCTAGTGTGCCAGTACACTGAATTTATCATCTGCACCTTGGTAGCACTTACCATCCTATTCGACCAGGAAACTGACGATAAACTCGCTTTATCTTTAGCCTTGTCCTGTAGCGTAGGCATAAAATGTTCTTCGGGCGGCAGTGTGGTTGTAGCTAAAACTAATGGGGTGTCAGCTTAAATGTTAGTGGATATGCTTGTTTGAGTGATTGATATTGTAGAGTTATTGATGGATTAATTCTTTAGACGAACGAGTAATCTGACTATTGAACATTTATGGTAATTCTTATCGATCGTTTTGCTTTTGGATTCGTTGAGATTTTAAATTTTACTGACTGATTGATTGATTTATAATTCGTTCATCACACCTGTATTGTTTTGTAACCAGTATGAGACTGCGCTTGTTGGCATCATGGACTGGAGCGCTGAAGAAGATCGGCAAACAGTTGATATGCTTCATGCTCGACGTCTTTAAGAATGAATACAAACCTGAACAGGTAGACTTTGCATCTACAGCATCTTCTGTGTAATTCTACTGTATTCGTCATACTGTTATCTGTATCTCTCTTTCTCTCTCATTTTCTCTCACTTTCTCTGTCATTCACTTTCTCTCTCTCTCTCTAAATACTCTCTCTTCTATATATCTCCCCTTTTCAATCTAGTGAATCTCAATGCAAACACACAACAGCAAACAACAACTGACGTAGTTTCTCATTGCCTTCTTACTCTGCTGCATACTAGGCCTCTATGTATTGCATTGATTGTTCAATCACAATATCGTATCACTGATAATCATTTAATTATCAATATCAATACGTTGATTTGTTCCTTTGAATACTGCATCATGAAATAATAGAGTTGGTAGCACTGCGTGAAGAAATAGTCGAATTGATAACACTGCGTCATGAAATAATAGAGTTTGTAACACTGCTTGATGAAATAGTAGAGTTGGTATCACTGCGTGATGAGATATAAGAGCGAGTAACATGCTATCTGATGGAACAGCCGAGTTGATAGCAAACTGGTATGCAGGTGATCATGCACTGTTTCAAATGCTAACTAATACCGACAAATGAAAGCCGATACATTCATATGTATATTTAATAATATATGTATATAATATATGTATATTCATATTCATATGACGATGAAAGCGAGAATAATGGAGGCGATGTATACCGTGGACCTGCCAGTGGGTAGCAAACTAAGAGAGAAAGAAAGAGAGAGAGAAAGAGAGAGAAAGAGAGACAAGAAATAAGTGGCTTTGATATTTGACGATTGAAACCAAGATAATCATTTTGAATATAGCCAAATGTTGGCACTCTCCTACTATTGCTGCTACTCTTTCAGTCAAAAAGAATTTAACATCCGGTTCCTCGCCACTATTACTTTTACTATTAACTATGACATTCAGTATTGTACTCACCCTTCCCTATGATTCCCACTCTTTTATTATTGTTCCCACACTTTGCCCCATTATTCTCTTTTATAGTTGTTTCCACAATTTCCCCCTTATTCCCACTATTATCATATTGTTCCCGCACTTTCCCCATTATTCCCACTCTTTCACTATTGATTGTTGTCTAGATAAAGGCGATATCGTCCATAGACCAGCTGGACAAGGACAAGATGCTGGATATACTCGATGTTGTTGAGGACGGGTTGAAGAGGCACTGGTCGGATCACGAAGGGTTTCTACAGCTGCAGGAGAGGATTCTGGCTCTACGTATGGCGCTGGAGGAGGCCAGTGATGATGGAAACGGTTAAACATTGAACCTTTTCTTCTCTCATTTTTGTTCCTACTCCTCTTATTTCATAATAGGTCTATTAATTTCAATTATGTTTTACTTCCACTTTGTAACTAGCGTTTTTCCTGTTAGTATTATTATTATTAACAACGAAATTTTATATAAGCAGTGTCATGGCCCAACTCGGTCTTAGAGACTACTTTATAGAAAGATTTCAATAGTAATAATAAGCAGAATAACAATTAAATTTAAATTAATATCTAAACTAGTAAAGAAATGTCTACATATGAGTGGAACTTTATAATATCGTTTAGCTTTCAGTAAATCAGTTGCTTTCATGTTCTATCAGTCTCTCTCTCTCTCTCTCTCTCTCTCTCTCCCTCTATTCTCTCTCTTTCTCTGGCGTACTATCTATAGCTGTATTTCTTAATATCTTAACTGCATGTAATACTCTCTCACCTTTCTTAAATACTTTAATGGAATCAGTGGAATCTTTGGAAGATCGAGACAAGGAAAGCTAAACGACTTCGTAAAGAATTCACATTTATAATGAAGATAAATAACGGATAATGTTTAAAAATATTTAAAAGAATTATTTTCCTTGGACTTGCCATTAGGCAGTACACTGATGGTGAGAGTTGTTATAATATGAACTAACGTGTATTGTACTACATGAATTCATTACATCATTTGTGTTATTTTATCAATGATTTCATGCAGATGAGAAACTGACTGAGAATCTGATTCTACAGGTGACAGCTCTGGGAGAGATCATCAAGATCTATCAGGTTATATTTTCTTTCATGAATCATCAAAATCAATCTGGTTATATTGATTTTCAAGAATCATCAGAATCTATCTGAATCGATTGACTTCTATAGATCATAAAAATCTATCAGGTTCTAATTTACAATCTGTAGGCTACATAAGATATGGATGAAGCCTTTTGAGAAGGAATTGGCTTTTTAATCATAGGATGCTCTTTGTGGAGCATGAAGACAGGCTCTTAGTATAAATATGAACCTTGAACCTGCTACTTAGCAGAGCACTAGTGAGTAAAAGCTAAAGCTAAGGTTAACATCAGTTTCCTCACACGAAAGCGATGTCAGTGACGGGCGAGCTCAGGATTTGAACCCGCATCAACTGATCCGCGGTCGAGTGTCTTACCGACTTCGTCACTGGCTCCAGCCAGTAAAGTTCCAGGAGAAAGAGAGATATATAGAGAGAGAGAACCCGTCACTGATATGCTTTCAGGTCATGAAACTATCGTTAAATTTCATTTGACATTATGTGTTGCACAGGACATGTACAAGTGTTGTTGTTGTTGTTGTATAGGATATGTTCAAGGACTGGGAGCACTATAAGATCAGCGTGGAGGTGTCGAGAGCTCCTGAACTCATGCTCATTGTGGACAAGTGGGAGCAGCTCCAATTCGTTACCAGAGAGTTCTTCTCTAAGTGAGTCTATCTCTCTCTCTCTCTTTCTCTGTCAGTCTCTCTCTCTCTCTCTCTCTCTCTCTCTCTCTCTATCTATCTCTGTCTCTCTGTCTCTGTCTCTGTCTCTGTTTCTGTCTCTCTCTCTCCTTCTCGTCCATTGCATGATCGGTGTTTAGGAAAAGTGCCTGAGATAGCAGGTTCAGCTGTTATGAGCTACGATGTAAGATTAAACCAAAAGTTTTATGATGATTACTCTAGCCCAATATGTATATATATATATATATATATATGTATATATATATGTATGGATATTGGGAAAACATTAAAGGGCGAATTCTTTTCTGTATATAAAAGCTGGTTAACGTTAAGGCTAACGCTGGCTAAGGTTAACGTCAGTTTCCTCACTTGAAAGCGATGTCAGTGACGGGCGAGCCCAGGATTTGAACCCGCATCAACTGATCCGCGGTCGAGTATCGTACCGACTTCGCCACTGGCTCTAGCCAGTGGTGAAGTTTTATTTTAAATAAACATGAGTTTGGATATAAAGCTTATTGTCGTTGAAAGTAATATAGAAGTACTGTTTATATACTAACGTAAACAGTAGATTACGTTGTAATTCTTTATATGATTCCTATGGCTTGTTAATCTTCTTCTGGCTTGGCTTATCGTGTCGGAAGGTTCCCGAATGAATGGGATTGTCCTGGCCGAGGTGGTATAAAATTGAAGGCGCAATTCTAATGTTATCTCTACGCTACAGAACAAGACGAGTTCTATCATAACAATATTTAATAACACATTCAATTACAATTCACCCATCAGATAAATAAACTACAGTTTGTAAACAAAATTTAAATACAACTGTTACGATATTCTAACATATCACAACCTCAAACATACAAACATACATACCATACTAAAACATTCTATGTACCTGTGTCATATTGACCTAACGTCAACCTCTCAAGTTGACTCCTAATTCTCAGACTCTCTGACTCAATTCTACTAGTGACAAGACTAACTGCATGTCTGACTGCTAGAGACAAGTGTTCGACTCTCACACAACTCTCACTCAATTCCAAGTGACTCAATTAAGTTAACTTCCTAAAGTCAACTTAATAATAATAATAATCTCTAGATATCAATTCAATTAAGCATCCGGTTCAAACCAGAGAAAGAGAGATATTCAATGATATCTCTATAGATAAAGCATAGAACCTACAGGTATATATAAGCATACCTAAAGAAAGACCTACTACTAATTAATAGCTTAACGGAAGCTCGAGAACATAGGTTGAATAAGGATTGCACAATCAATTGCAATCTAAACCAGAAACTATAAATGGGTTACAACGGAAAGTTACCAAAGCATAACATCATTACAGGACAAAGGGTAAGACAACAAGGTAAATGATAACTGGGTCATAAATACACAATAGCATAAGAAAGGGACGTTAAGGACCCGGTTATGCTATAATATGGCAGTGCATTGGCATTTCATATAGTTCGGTCCTCTACAGAAGTACGTTGACGAATTGAAATAGGGAATGAATGGTATATGTTCTTCAAATGCAAGGTGTAGAACCTATAAATGGATAATGGATCTAGCTGCCTAATTGTTTTAGCATGGCATTAAGCGCAATAAATACCATTATGGATGATCATTTCACTCATCATCGTCATCATCATCATCTTCATCATCATCATCACACTGGCTGGAGCTAGTGGCGAAGTCGGTAAGACACTAGATCGCGGATCTGTAGGTGTGGGGTTCAAAGCCTGAGCTCGTCCGTCACTGACATCGCTTTCGAGTAAGAAAACTGACGTTAACCTTAGCTTTAGCATTTTTCATCATTCCTTGAATCCCAGTTTGATACGGGTCGGGATGCGAACAGAATTTCGTCGCAATTTCTTGAGCCTAGGCGCTCACCAACCTCTGACGTTCGCTTAGATCTTAGTGCTTTGTCGCCATTTACGACACTTGCAGGCCACTATTAAACTATTCTTCAGCAACCCGGACACAAGACGATCATTTCACTCCGTGTGTTTAATTCATAATCTACAGTAAATAATCAATGTTACAGGTTCTGGAAGATCAACCTTCCTCTGACTGATCGTGAGAAGTCTCTGATGATGCAGAAGAAGTTTGTGCTAGCTGGAGTCCCCTACGAGGACGTCGTGAGGTTTGAGGACGCTGTGGACGGAGGAACCTCACCCCGCAAACAACAGGTGGCGACAGTGTACGCCCTGGAGAGCGTGGAGCCAGACGAGAGAGGTCACGTGTTCACCACTCAGATCCAGACAGGACCTAGGACTCGCCTGATCCACCAGGGAGACGTCCGGGAGGGCGAGGAGGAGGGATTCAGCGAGAGCTGGACGGTCGTTAGCGGCAGGGACGACAGGGGGCCGCAGACGGCCAGGGTCAACCCCGTGACGGTGCAGGGAGAGGACGGGCGGGTGTTCAGGGCTGACTTCGGCGTGACCACTGAAAGCACTGCTGAGGGCAGCAGATCTGGGAGAAGTTCTCGAAGTAGTACCGACTCGACCGGGATGGTTGTGTGGAGCGACAAGGTCAAGGTAGATGATGGAAACAAGGAGGAGGGGATGTTCGAAACGATCATAAAGACAGATGGAATTAGCAATGGTAACGGCAAGCAGCAGATGAATGAAGGATATGCTCAAACAACTGTAGTGTATAAAACAATCGTCAGTACAGATGTGGGGAAGAAAGATGGAGGTAAGGTTTCCGATGAAGATGAAGTTTGGTCTGAAGAAGAAACGTACGAAACTTTTATCAACTCGCGAGAAGAACGAGAAAAGAAGCCCCAGCCAGACAGCCCACGTGAGCTGAAAGTCAGCAAATCTGAAATAAGCCTCAAGAACAACGATAAAGCTGAAATCAAAAGAGAGCAAATCAAGGCTGTGAAAGTTGAAGATGAAGAAAAGTGGAAGGATCTGGGAACTTATGAAACGGTTGTTATGAGAGAGCCTCAGAAGAGTTCAACGACACTAGAGATGAAGAGACAGGACGAGAGAGTCTGCGAGACTGTGAAGCTGAACACAGCGCGAGCTGGAGAGAAAAAAGAAGACGAGGAAGTCTGGACTGACGAGTACACTTGTGAAACAGTTGTCAAGAGAGAACAAGCTGAACACAAACCAGGAAAAGAACGTTTGATTAATAATAACGACGAAAGAACTCCAAATGAAAACTATGTGAACGGTAACAATAGTAAGTTCCAAGAAGATGGAATGTCTGAGTCGGGTGTGGTGACCTCCAAGAAATCTGAACGACCAGTTGAGGATGAAGAGTGGAGGACAGAGGAGGGAATGATAGAAACTACAACAACGACAAGCAGCTCATCAAATCCTCGTGCAGAACAAAAGAAAGATAACAGTAACGAATCGTGGAGTGAACAGGGCGAAGTGGAAACTGTTGTGAGAAATAAGAAAGGCCCGGAGGAAAAAGATACAGAGGAGCCTTGGAGAGTGTGGAATGAGGAAGAAAATTTTGCTTCTGGTTCGTACGAGACAAGAGTCAAGTCTGATTCAAAAGATGATCAGAGTAAAGAAAAGGTTAAGGACGAATCCTGGAGTGAAAGTGGAACTTTGGAAACTGTTGTTCGAAATAAGAAAGGCTCAGAGGAGAAAGACCCAGAAGAACAATGGAGAGTCTGGAATGAGGAAGAAAATTTTGCTTCTGGTTCTTATGAAACAGGAGTTAAATCTGATTCAAATGATGTCCAGAATAACGAAAAGATCAGGGACGAATCCTGGAGTGAAAGTGGAACTTTGAAAACTGTAGTTGGGAATAAGAAAGGTTCTGATGAAAAAGATACAGAGGAGTCTTGGAGAGTGTGGAATGAGGAAGAAAATTTTGCTTCTGGTTCTTTCGAGACAAAAGTCAAATCTGATTCAAAGGATGCCCAGAATAAAGAAAAGATTAACGACGATTCCTGGAGTGAAAGTGGAACATTGGAAACTGTTGTTAGAAATAAGAAAGGCTCAGATGAGAAAGATCCAGAAGAACAATGGAGAGTGTGGAATGAGGAAGGCAGTAGCGGTTCAGGAGAATATGAAACCAGAATTGGGTCCAAATCACAAAAGTCCCAAAATAACTCATCCAATGGAAAACCGGAGGAAGAATGGAGAGTTTGGAATGAAGAGGGTAGTAGCGGTTCAGGAGAGTACGAGACTAAGATGGGAAGTGATACCAGCAACTCTCAGAAGAAAGCACCCAAGCCAATCGTCCTTCAGCCTCAAGAGTCCTCGGTGACTGAGGAAGGGTTCGAGGAAATCAGAGACATAAACATCAGAGGAGCAAATGTCGCCGAGCACGAGGGAACCAGTTTTGGAATGGCGATGGAAAGAAAAACAGCCGAAACCGAGCAGCTCTGTTCCACTGAAGTGGAAGAATGTAAGACCTTCGTGATCAGATCAGTTGTAAACCCAGTGAACGAGAGTAAGGTCTCTCTGAAAGAAGCTATCGACAGCGGCATCATCAGCACGGAGAGAGGCTCCTACGTTAACCTCATCACCAACCAGTCCATGCCGCTACCCAACGCCATGTCTGACGGTCTCATCGATGTCATCTACACAACGGTAAGGCGCTCAAGAGAAAAGAGCTCGACCATCGGCATCATCACCATCAAGACTATCAAAGAGATCATTCGTCCTTACATCATCAAGTCAGTGCTGGACACCAGCAGAGGAGGAAAGGTGGAAAGAGAAGAGGCTCTGAGGAGAGGTCTTATTGATCCAGGTCGTGGTGTCTTCATCAACAAAAGAACCGGTCGACGTTTGATGATCACAGAAGCGGCTGAACAGGGACTGATCGACATAGAATACATAGGAGAATCACCTGGGGAACCCGAGGTCGTCAGCAAGGTGTACGCTGTGAGAGCTGTGGTGGACAGAAGGCTCAAGAGGACGGTCACTTTCGGAGAGGCAATCCGTTCCAGACTGATCGACAAGGAGACCGGGGAGTTCTGGGACAACCTTACCGGAGAGAGGATGTACGTGGGTGACGCCATCATGAGGGGATTCCTCAAGGCTCGAGTCCTTCAGAGCTCATTTGGATTGAGTATTGATCCTGAGAACAGGATGGTGATAGATAAGACGGACAAGCTACGTAGGCAGGTTCTGCAGCCACTCACGTGTCTGAGTGCACTGAAGAAAGCCACTCTCAGTCAGTCTGCTAGAATGTAATCAGCGGATTATATTAGACTTCTTTTAGCTGTTTTATCTGAGTTGCTCTTTTGTTAATTGACAGAATTCATCTTTGGCTCATGGAAAAGATTAGTCAGTAGATACTGTTATAGTCAGTGCTTTCAAAATCTCAGTCTACGTTAATGTAATTGAAATTTTACGCTTGTTGCTTGGTTTGCTCATTTTCGCTATTCTTCAAAACAATATGTCAAATGATAGGCATATTAATTACATGATGGAATCTTAAACATATTAAAAGCTTATTAGTAGGAGCAGGAAGATACTTGTTTTTCACAAGTTGCTTTTACAAAAAAAATAGGTTATAGTTAAATCATGTAAAAGTATGTTACACATTTTGACTCTGAGTAATTTTGAATATTATTTCAGTCAGTAACTCTTCGCGTGTAAGTTCGCAAATAACTTCATGCTATTCTTTCAAACTATAGGAACGTTCGACATTCTAACATTAAAAACTGTTCATCAATGCGCTTCTCTCTCTCTCTTTTGAAGACTCTTTGTGCTCTTTCGGACAGTGGGAAAGAAAATATATTTCGATTTTTCGGAGGGTCAATGTGACCATGGTGGAATGATTGATGTCTGGTATCAGCGAACCTCTAATATAAGCAGTCTAAGACATTGAGAGGAATCTGACAATGAGTGATCATACTGTGACAATCATTGGTCAATACTGTGACATTTATTGATCATACTATGACAATAACTGGTCATATTATGACAATTATCGGTCACACTGTGACAATAATTGGTCAATACTGTGACATTTATTGATCATACTGCGACAATAATTGGTCATATTGTAACATTTATTGATCATACTGTGACAATCATTGGTTAATACTGTGACATTTACTGATCATACTGTGACAATAACTGGTCATATTGTGACAATTATCGGTCATACTGTGACAATAATTGGTCTTACTGTGACAATGAGTGATCATACTATGACGATCATTGATAACATTGTGACAATTATTGGTCTTACCGTGACAGTTATTGGTCATACTGTGACAGTTATTGGTCATACTGTAACAATGAGTGATATACTGTGACAATCATTGGTCATTCTGTTACAATGAGTGATCATTCTGTGACAATTATTAATCATACTGTGACAATTAGTGATCATACTGTGACAATTATTGGTCATACTGTGACAATTATTGGTCATACTGTGACAATTAGTGATCATACTGTGACAATTAGTGATCATATTGTGACAATTAGTGATCATACTGTGACAATTATTGGTCATACTGTGACAATTATTGGTCATATTGTGACATTTATGGATTATACAATTACAATGATTTTCATATTGTGACAGCGAACTGTTATATGACATAAAGTGAACATATCGAGTACATACTCAAGTTCTGCCAATCAATCTATCAGCTTCATCAAATGTATTGAACTTCCTCATAATCGTATTAGCTATTTTCATTTGGCTGCAGCTTGCTAACAGCTGTTACTTCCTGACAACGATCAAAGAAATTAATATCATTCGAATTCAAAGGCTCTTAACCTATCAGAAAACAAATAATTCAATTTAAAACGATTAGATTCTTTTTTATAAAATATTAACTACGACCTTTTCAGCTCTGACTTTCCACTTTCTAGAAATACCCTACAGTTTTAGGCGTTGAGCAAATGCCAAGAGAGAACTGCGAGTGTTTCTAATTCCAACCAAAGCAGATGCTGCGTTGAATTTGCTGGAATTCTGCGCTATATGTTCTTGCACGACAACACTTTTCTTTGAAAGTTAAATTATTTTTAAAAATTTACATCATATGTTTAAACGCCATACCTTATGTACCCATGCTTTTCCCCAACTATTGGCTACATAAGGTATGGATACGGCATAGACTTCGTGAAGGGATTCACTTATTGATCTAAGGTGTGCTCTTATGGAGCAAGAAAACAGACTTTGAGTATGAATATGTACCTTGAACCTACCACTTGGCAGTGGACTGAAGAAGAAGATGTTGATACAGGCAGAATAAGTAAAAAGGTAAAATTCTACATAGTATGCTGAATCTGACTTATGCTTGCTCATCTCTCTCTTTCTCTCTCTCTCTCTCTCTCTCTCTCTCTCTGTCTCTCTCTCTCTCTCTCTCTCTCTTTGTGTGTGTAATGCCTGCATATCAGATAAGGATCCGATTACACTGTAATGCCCTTTCGGGCGTTGGTATTGATCTTAGTGCTTTAGTCGCTTTGTACGACACGTGCAGTCACCGGTTGGTCTATTCTTCAACCAAACTGGATACAGAATCTAACGCGTTTCCATCAACGAATCAGAATTAGATAGATAGACATAGGACTACATTGATAAGGTACAGACAGCTAAGATACGAGTAGTATATACAGAAATAATAAAAAGTATTTTCTAATTATACGTCATAATTACTATTCCGGAATAACAATAATTAATTCTTTATTCTATGCTTTTCATGAACAATAAACAAGAAACGACTGTGAAATAGTTACAGCGTGTCCATGAATGGAACAAACTAAAAACAAAAGAAAAGCAACAAACGCGCAACGGTAGGTATGTCCATGTTGATACATGTATATATGCAAACACTATGTAATAAGCAATAGCATTAATTATTGTTAAAAGTTAAGTATATTCTTTCTCTAGTGTTCTGCCAAGTGGCAGGTCCAAGATACATATTCCTACTCAAATGCTGTTATTCACGCTCCATAAAGAGCACACTCGATTAATGAGTTAATCCCTCCACAAATAGCTATTCGTTATCCACACACCAATGTATCGTATAGCTTGGGAATAACATGGCTACTGAGGTGGTTTTCTTTTGCCTTCCTGAGTTCTATAATGGATTAACTGCCATTTAATCATGGGGGAACACTTCATTGTGAGGTGGGTCCCCTCTGCCTTCCTAAGATACTGCATTAGTCGCCTCTTGCGTACACGCGGCAGTTTGTGCAGTTGCCCTATTCTGCAGATATATATATATATATATATCATCATCATCAT
>CAJHZI010000532.1:962500-985000 GCA_905160935.1 Enchytraeus crypticus | reverse complement strand
TTTTCCGTACTTTTTTGAAATATGTCTTGTTATAATTGATTATAACATTTTTCCAGTAAAAATGTTATATTTTTGTGGCTACTAGATATATTTTCACCAAATTTTCAAGTTAAGTGTAGAAAGTACTTCTCTAGAAGCTCTAAACATTTTGTAAAAATATTTAGAGTTTTGTCTAAGTTATTTAGACTTTTGGTCAAAAAAGCCTTGTTAAAATTGATTTTAGCACTTTTTTCTTTAAAACGTTGTAATTTGGTTACTACTTAATAGATTTTTACGAAATTTGCAGAGTATATGCAGAAATTCCTCCTCGAGAAGCTCTAAACATTTTGTAAAAATATTTTGATTTTTGTTGAAGTTATTGAGATTTCGCTAGAGGATTTTTTTTGCCACAGACTGTATATATAATAGTGTCCTATATATAATAGTGTACCTTTATAGTTTAGCAAACTTTAAAAGATTTATAAGGTTTATAATTTTATGACTTTTAAGTTTTCGGAGCAGAATTATAAGTATCCCTCAGATGTATAATATTCCTAATTACAGATTAGAGAGCTTAATTCTACAATAATTATCTGTATGGTACACTGTACATGCTCATAGTCATGTACAACCAGCCCAGAGTTTAGACTACGCTAGTTTATGACCTACTTCAAAGCCGCCTCAGATACAATAGATTATATGATATAACGTTTCTAAGCTGTGCGGTACAGTCTGCACTGCTAGCTCTAGTGGAGTTTGAACAGTTTATATTGTCAGTTATGTTTTTATCGCAAATGTAATTAGACTGCAAGATTTAGAGTTGCATCAAACGATACAATATCTATAATAATTATAGTCTGTCCAAGCGCTACGTGTGGGTGATCTTGTATCCACTTTATTCGATTAAATAAATTAGACACTAGTCGAGGTATATTTCAATACGTCTCTGGTGTTTTACATTGAGCAAGACTCTTCGTAATTGTGTAGTAACTAATTCAGATTAGGTTATTATTTAGGATCTACACGCTTCTGATGTGCTGGTAAGTAGAATTATAATCCTTCTGGCTGGAGCCAGTGGCGAAGTCGGTAAGATACTCGACCGCGGATCAGTTGATGCGGGTTCAAATCCTGGGCTCGCCCGTCACTGACATCGCTTTCGAGTGAGAAAACTGACGTTAACCTTAGCTTTACCAGCTTCCTATTTCTCTGTCTCCCTCTAGTGCTCTGATAACCGCACTTCCGATGTTCATGTTTATAGTCTTTAGTCATTGTACATATAGATCTACTTCTGAGCTAGGATTACAGCGATAGAGATCTACAAGCAGATACCGCCTTAACGGCGTTAGCCGTGTCTAAATCTAACAAACTGTAATAGTGTCTCTTCATATGACTGCAAATTATTATTTTTGTTTGAGAAGTTCGACGCTCTAGCTTATGATTAAGACGGTGTAACCGTATGACATGTGGGCGACATTAATTTCCATTGCATTTTGGCAGGCTGTAAAGTTAAAGAAAGCCCTACGTACTACAAGATATGTATGCTGCGTTTCATGAAGGATGATTAAGTCCTAATCAGAGTTTAACTACCGATTTAATCACGATCAAGAAAAATTCCGTTTCATGAAAGTTTAATCGTAATGAAGTGACAGTTTAACAGCCTGCGGTGTAATCATCCGAATTTCTACATTTAAACTGTGATTAGGACCATGCAGCACAACTTACTAAATAGAGACACCGGCTTCCCATGAACCCGGAGAGTAGTCTTGTTTTGTACATACTTAAATTATAAGTGGAAGCTCTTGGGGTCATCAAGAACAAAATGTGGAAAAACCATCGCACGCGAAGTATTTTTTTGTATTTGTATTTTTGTCCTCTAGTTAAATACAAGTTAATTAAATTTAGAAGTAGGCTTGAGATACGCAAAAAATTTTCAGTCAGAGAGTTCTTGGTGTTTGGAACGGACTGCCAGAGGAGATCGTTGAGACCGAATCTGTCAATCAATTTAAGAATAGATATAAGTATATAAAGTGTTGTAGGGAAAGTGTGAAGTATTAATAGAAAAGTAATAGGCTGAGTTGTGGGGTTGCCCAGTCCTATTAAAGTGCATAAGTTTTGATAGTTAAGTAGAGTATACATAGTTTATTTAGCTTTTTTGTATAAAATGGCTTTTATCTCTTGTTGTAATGTTTGGTATGTGTGGTTTTGATGACGTGTAGGCCTAGGTATATTGTAATTTGACAAGTGTTAGCATATTGAGTAGTATTTGTACCTGTTAGTGTAGAGGTTAATAGTACAGGTATGCTGATTTCCTGTATTAGTACTGGTTATTAAGTAAAATGTGTTTAATATGTTATGCTATGCAAGATGTGTAGGTAAGTTTTTATTTTATTTTGTGTGGGTCTCAAACAAGCAGTTGTGCTTTCTGACCTAGTGTCGTTATGTTATGTTATGTTAAGTAGCCTTTGATATGTGGATTAAAAATCATGCAGTTTTATTAGTGCTGCGCACCATGTTGAATTTCCTAGCAGAAATCTCTAGCACATGCTATGGGTGTTGCAGAGCACGCCCAGAAGTAGACAGGCCCTACCAATTAAATTTAGTTTTTTTATTTTATTTAAGTTTTTTAAATTTAATTTTATAGTGAATGACTCTCATGCAATGGCGCGGTGGTTAGAGGCGTCATGGAGGTAACGTCATGAAGTTTTAACTGACGGAACCTGAGGTGAGTTGAACTCTCGTAGGTTTGATTCCCTACCGTGCTGACATGAGAGTAAAATCTGTACGACATTCACAGTACTGATTAAATTGAAAATGGATTATAAATTGCAAAACGGTTCAAAACTGACTTAAATCCTACATTTATTTTGGAAAAAGTAGGTTGATATCTTCACATCTGAAGAAACTCTAGACAGATATGAACGAATTGCAAAAGTGACCTAATTTTGGCGGTAGGGATGAGGGGACTTAGTCCTTTCCAGTAAAGGCTGTTTGTACCATTACTCAGGGACAGAGTTCACGTTTTTTATTTACACCCTTTTTACCTCTTATACAGTGGTTAAAGTAAAAATTGAGAGGTAGTGAAACGGTCAACATTTTCGAGCCCCCTTCCATTATACAGGACTCAGTGTATACCAAATATGGGCCGCTAGTCCCATATTTGAAAAAATTGAGCTATTGGAACTGAGGTCCCTCTCGTATCCCCTCCCCCAAACCACTGCCCTTACAAACATATTTACACATAGAAATTTTCAAAGAAGTAATGAAAATATAGTTTAATATTTTTTACCGGCGGGCCTAAGGGGGGCCCGGGCCCCCTGGCCCCCTGAATCAGTGACTGTCAGGGACATCATCCTATGATATAGTAATTCTAGCAAATTCCAGTATATTCATGGAAAAACATCTAGCAAGTGGTAACACTGGTTCCTGTTACCTGTTGGTTGTTCTTTAAAATATCAGGTCAAAACATAGGATTAAAAACAACAATGAAATGACCATTTACAATGATATCTAGCACTTCTAATTACTCAGGTTGAAATCGTTAGGATGTTTTGACCAATGATCCGTTCACCGGTCCTTTGAGGGATTTTATTATGTGATAGGCTAATGAGATTTTATAGCACGTGAGTTCGAAGCACTTTTATCTAAGGATCTGGCATTTCTTCATGTTACATAATATTCCTAAAAAAGCACTAATTAATGTTATTACAAACTGTGCTATAACTCTTGAACTCATGACTTTGGAGTTAAATAAATGTAATATATGATTATTTACGAGATAGACTAATGGAACTAAGAAAGAGCTAAGCAGATGACAGTTACAATTTCTAATATTGAAGGTAAACATTGTCCTTCAAAAGAAAGTGCCCATAGTAATTAATATTGTGCTTATATTTGATCATATATAAGGCATTTTTTATTTATTTTTACTCCGTGCTGAACCCGGGTATGGTTGGAACCACTGAAAAATAGGGCAACCACCGCTGCATGTACACAAGAGGTGACAAAGGCAGGAGCTGTGGAAGGCAGAGGGGGCCCACTTCACTATAATTTTTTCCCCAGGATTAAATGGCAGTTAATCCATTATAGAACTGAGGAAGGCAACGGAAAACCACCTCAGAAGTCATATTATTCCCAAGCTATAGGCTGCATTAAGGTATGGCTATAGCATAACCATTTGTGAAGGGATCAACTCGTTAATCGATGGTTTGCTCTTTATGGAGCATGAAAAGCATCATGTGAGTAGGAATATGTGGCGAAAATACGCATATGTATATATGTGTATATATATATATATATATATATATATATATATATATATATATATATATATATATATATATATATATATGTAACAGTTGGAACTTGGAAAGAAGTCATTGTGATTTCAGAATATTAATAATAAAATAATAAAGGTTTAACGTCTGTTTCCTCATTCAGGGATGATGTCAGGGACGTCCCCAACAGCACATATCACTACAGATCAATGCACCCAGACCAATCTGCGAAAGAAATGTGCTGAGGAGAAGCAAGGTCCTAAACGAAAGCCAGTCCGGTGAGCAAACAAATGGTCAGGGTAGATTGATTATGTCTACGGTGGGAAAAGGTAAGTTTTAAGCTTGCTAGAGAATGTTGAAAGAGAAAAACAAGAGCGAAGATTAGCAGGTAAAGAGTTCCAGATTGTGGGTGCTGCATAAGAAATTGAACGTCTGCCCAATGACGTGAGAATATTTGAAACTGAGGGAAGATTGGCATCGGTGGAGCGAAATGTATGTTAGGAGCGATAGGGTAGAAGAATTTCAGATAAGTAAGAAGGCTTGCCAAATGGCAGAGTTAAGGCTTATTCTATGAAACAGGCCTTCATGCATATATAGATGAATATTAAATGCTATTAGATTTTTTGCCTAGTAATATTCAGCATTGACAGTAGAAGTGTCAGGGTATAGGGTTCATAGTTTACAGAGAACTTGATTACGAAACTTTTGCGAATACAAAAGGATACCTTAACATAGCGGTTGGAAAATTAAATATTTATCTCTATGTAACTGTTGCAAAATCTAGTTTATCTCGAATACCTATAGCAAGGATTTGAACCAATCAGGATGGCAAATTCAGGATTTCTTAGTAAAGTGCGTACAGCGTCTTTGCCCGTCTATATACTGGTGATGCTGTTTGCCATGTCCACGTGGATTGATATAGTAGGAGTTTGGGTGGAGATGCCACTCATGGTCAACGTATTGCCTGAGGCTTGGAAATTGCCGGCGTATCTAACTGTGATCATTCAGTGTGCCAACGTCGGACCAGCCATCTATGCTACTGTTGACAAGTTTCGCAGCAGTAGAAGTTCTGGCACGTCCAATCCAAATAACAACTCAAATAGGATCTCATCACATCGCGGTGACT
Source organism: Enchytraeus crypticus (assembly GCA_905160935.1). NCBI lineage: Eukaryota > Metazoa > Annelida > Clitellata > Enchytraeida > Enchytraeidae > Enchytraeus > Enchytraeus crypticus. Next base: position 979,621 of record CAJHZI010000532.1, on the reverse strand, counting down.
GCAGGGATCCAGAAATAATTCTCATCTTTCTAATTCTTGCTGTTGGCACCCTTGCCACATTTTTTATGGCTTTCTTTTGGTCCAAAACTGTGTATATATTCGGAGCAGATCGCAGCCTGCCCTTTATGGTTCTAGTCCTATTTTCGTCGCTAGTAAGCTGTATGTCCAGCGTTGTATTCTTGCCATACATGGCGCGATTTAAGCCGGTGTATATCTCGGCTTACTATATTGGCCAGGGATTTTGTGGATTGATACCAGGTTTGGTAGGACTTATGCAGGGCTTAGGGAAACCTCCCCACTGTGTAAACTCTACTCTGTATAATCAGTCTGAATGGTATAATGAGACGTTAGTTAAAGTGAATCCTGTCTATGACCCTCCATTTTTCTCCGTCGCTTCTTTTCTGCTGTTCCTGACTGCATGTATGATCTGTAGTGGCGTGGCTTTCTCTGGCCTGACATTTTTAAAAGTCTCAAAGGCTGAGATGGTCTCAGATTCTCATGGGAGTAAGAAGACCGATGAAAGAGATTCGGCTAAGTCTTCACCCGATGGCTCAGCTGATTTATACGAAAGTAAGAATCTATTAGAGGAGGGCACGGAGATAGAGAAGGATAGAACTAATGAACAGATCGAGAGTGAGAACAACAAACATTCTGTAGCAGATAGTAATAGTAGTAATAATCATCAGACTATTAATAGTGTCTCGGAAATAAAGCCGGAGATCAAACTCGCAGGATCAACCAGTCCCCTATCGTTACTAGTCACTATTGGGATTGTAAGCGCCATGACTAATGGAATACTCCCAGCGACACAGTCATACACCTGCGTACCGTTTGGTTCCACAATCTACACCCTAGCGATACGACTATCGTCGGTGGTGGGACCTCTGGCGTCCCTCTCCTCTATGTTCCTTCCCCTGCCCTCGGTGAGAATTCTGCTGGGCCTCACCACTTCCGCCACGCTCATCGCGGTCTTCCACCTCATGCTGGCCGCTCAGAGCCCCACACCCATGCTGCAGGGGCTGCTCGTGGGGGATATCATTGTGGTAAGTCATTCAGTAGTTTATTAATGACTTTAAATGTTATTCAGTAGTTATTCAATGGTTATTAATGACTTTAAATGTTATTCAGTAGTTATTCAATAGTTATTAATGACTTTAAATGTTATTCAGTAGTTATTCAATAGTTATTAATGACTTTAAATGTTATTCAGTAGTTATTCAATAGTTATTAATGACTTTAAATGTTATTAAACATAACGGCACACTGAGTCGGGAAGCGCAGATGCTTGATTCTATTCAGTAGTTATTAATGACTTTAAATGTTATTCAGTAGTTATTCATGACTTTAAATGTTATTCAGTAGTTATTCATGACCTTAAATGTTATTCAGTAGTTATTCATGACTTTAAATGTTATTCAGTAGTTATTCATGTCTTTAAATGTTATTCAGTAGTTATTAAGGACTTTAAACATTTGAGCAATATGAAGCTAATATTTAATTAATCAATCAATCAATAAGAGTTTAACGTCCGGTTCCTCGTCATAAGGCAATGTCAGAGACGTCAACATTGACATTATATATATGCACGTGGACACTAAATGTATAAATACATTTAGTGCCTTAAATGTTATTCAGTAGTTATTCATGACTTTAAATGTTATTCAGTAGTAGTAGTAGTAGTATTCAGGGCCTGGGCACTAAATGTATAAATACATTTAGTGCCCAGGTAGCTGCTTGTGTATCCAGGTAAATATTGCATTGATGATATTTACATCAATTTTATGTAACTGTGACTTAGAAAAGCATTTAAAGCCAAGATTAACGTGAGCTTCCAATATTTTTAACTTTCATAATGTAAAGGCTAAGTTTAGTGTCAGTTTTAGGTATGGATTTGAACCTGGACGTAGTGACCCATAGCTGAACACCTTCAAATAGACTTGATACTGGCTCAGCCCAGATTGTTGTTTATTAATTTGTGGTCAATTCTAGATACAAAATTACAAAAAGCAGGATAAACTGAGTAAATATGCTAAAATTGTTATTTGATCTCTTCGTGTGGAATATCAATGATAACAATAGTTTAGGGCTAGGGCATTCCTGCTCGTGTGTCCAAGGAGTTGCTCTTGTATCCAGGTAGCTGCTTGTGTGTCCATGTATCTGCTTGTGTGTCCATATAGCTGCTTGTAAGTCCAGGTAGCTGCTTGTATGTCCAGGTAGCTGTTAGTGTGTCCATGTAGCTTCTTGTGTGTCCAGGTAGCTGCTAGTGTGTCCAGATAGCTGCTTGTTGTCCAGGTAGCTGCTTGTGTCCATGTAGCTGCTTGTATGTCCAGGTAGCTGCTTGTATGTCCAGATAGCTGCTTGTGTGTCCAGGTAGCTGCTTTTGTCCCTGTAACTAATCGCACATGCAGGTAGCTGCTAAATATGGACGAATAGCATAAATCCTGTTATAGGGCAAGTGCCATGGAGACTGCTGAAGAATAAGAATGGAAAGTTATACTGAGAATAAGAATGGAAAACCATTTCTCAGGTCACATTTTCCTAATCCTACTTTAAGCTACATTGTTTTGTAAAGACATAATCTTTTCCATGTGATCTATTTGTTGGTGGATGAGTAGCCTTTGGTATCTGAGGTAACAAAACTGGGAGTAGGAATATTGATTATGCTCTTTCCATGTGGTGGAGCATTAACGAATGAAAGAGCATAGAGAAGTTCATATTGATATTAGGTACTTTTCCTCTGGCAGTTTGACATATAGGTAACTTAATCAAGGTGAACTCGATCAAGGTCGCAATAGGAACAACGGGGTTTGTATGAGTTTGTACAGTTGATATGGTTGTAGTGCACTGTTGACTGTTGAACCTGATCTTGTGCTGTTTATTGGAAACTGTTGCTGTAGGCTAGTATATATACTGCTCCGTTAGGGCATACATAGTAGAGATGGGAATCAAACCGAACCCGAAACGAACCCTAAAATCTAGAATCTTGACGGAATTGAACTCGAAACCAGACTCTGACCGAACCCGAACCGAACCCGAACCCTGACTCTGGCCAAACCGAACCGAACCCGAACCCTGACTCTGGCCGAACCCGAACCGAATCCGAACACAGACTTTGTCCAAACCGAACTGAACCAAACTCTTCGAGTTCCTCTCTTCTTCGCCAGCCTGACATTATATACAGATAGTAAAAACAATACAAATATATATTAGCTTTTGCATTTACATGTCTTACAGTATCTAACAGCATATATTCAGGTAAGGCTGGTTCCGATACAAATTTTAAAATGATAGCTGTACGAAAGAATGGTAGCGGGAAGCGAGACGGGCCTACATGAGATAATGGATAGTCTGAATGATACGACATTGAAATATGGAATGAAGATTAACATCAAAGAGACAATTTTTTAAGTGATGATAGTATCCCATAAAAAGCTGAAAATGCTTGACTCAATCTAGGTGGATTTGTTCTTGTTAAATTCAAATTATGCAATTTTTCTAATTTTAGTGTGCTACCTTAATATTTTTGCAGCCAGATTTACAAATAATTATAAATGACTTTCTGTATGTGTTAAGGCTCTCTGGAGTAAATAATTTTGCACCAGAGCAATGCAATAATTTCATAACTATTTTCGTAACTCTATAATTGATCTGAGAGTTTAAAATTTGAAACCCTAAGGTAAATTATGAAGCTTATTACTGGTCTGTTGATAGCAAGCGGTGTATATTATGATCATTTTTCTATGGAAGTACACGTTTTACTAAATCATCTTTATTTGACATTTTTATATTACTAAATTGCACTTCTTCATCAGTGCACTGCCAAGTGGCAGGTTCAAGGTACGTATTCATACTCAAAGTCTGTTTTATCGCTCCATAAGAGCACTCCTTAGATCAGCAAGTTAATCCCTTCAAAAAGTCTATGTCTTATCCATACCTTATGTAGCCTATAGCTTGGGAAAAAATGGCTTCTGTGGTGATTTCCCGTTGCCTTCCTCAGTTAGGTGGATTAATTACCATTTAATCCTGGGGGAAATATTTCATGGTGAGGCGGGTCCCCTCTTGCCATCCTAAGCTCCTGCCTTAGTCGCCTCTTACGTACACGCGGCAGATTGTTTGCGGTTGCCCTATTCTGCAGTGGTCCAACCACACCTGAGTATAACACGGGGAATTGCAATTTGTCTCTGAAATATTGGATCAAATTTTAGCCAAGACATTTCCACTTAATTATAAACGTATCTAATATATAGGCCTATAGTGACAATAAAAATTTAAAAATTGATGAAGCATTCTATTTGCTCGTTGTAATCAAGGAAACTATTTCAGATACAATAATAAAGCTAATTATCTATATTATGAACATTTGTTGGTCAACTAACCATATTTTAAGAAATGTACAGGAATAAATACCACTTCTCTGCTTTTTTCATTGTCATATTTTTACCCAGGTGAAAAATATGGCAGCTATTATGACTTAATTAATTTTTAAGCATATTTACCATAAACCATTTTAAACAAGTTTGTCATAACCATAATTATTATAAGTAAAGTTAAACAATTGCAACATCCAAACCAAACCATTTCGAACTCAAATCGAACTCTTGCGAGTTGGAAAGCAAGCCGAGCCCGAACCGAATCCGAACCCTTGTTAAAACCGAACCCGAACCGAACTGTCATTTTCAACGAACGGAACCGAACCGAACTCTCAAATTGTCAACTGCTAACCGAACCCGAAGCAAACCGAATTTTCATTTTCAACGAACCGAACCGAACCCGAACTCTGGAAATTCATAAAATTCCCATCTCTAATACATAGTAACTTAGTTAAATAGTTTTTAAGTAGTTTAATATCAACAATTTCTCTCTCTCTCGTGTTCTGCCCTTTGGCAGGCCCAATGAGCATGTTCATACTGAGAGTCTAATTTTGCACTCCTTATAGAGCACTCCATAGTTCAACTAGTTGAGCTCTTATTTATTTATTTAATACATTTCACCACCCACTTATCAAGGCCCCGAAGGTCGTGTTCGACTGTGGATTAGGGCTGTTCCTGCCTGCAGCAGGCTGGGTTAATGAACTAAGCTCTTCGCAGAAGGCTATGCCTTTCCTTTACCTAGACGTGGTTGGCCTGGGTTACGCATACAAATGAACAAGCATGGATTAACTCTTACTCTAAATAAATAAATTACAAACCCTCGTATGAGACGGGGATAAAAGGTTTTGTGAAGACTCTGTGGGAGCAGATTTCTATGAAACTTCAGCACTGAATAGTTTACATTTCAGTTTTACACTGGTCTCTATTTACAGTTCAATGGTCAATATGTGAAATATGTCGACCCACTCTCTGTTTTATACAGAACCTCTGTAGTCGTTCAAGGTTTTCTACTCGTTCAGTTGATTGAACTAGCCTGAATTCTTTCATTTGATGTCATATATCGGGCCTATTTGAAAGGTTTAAGGGATATTATGTGGTTTAGGGGTATTATTATGAGTATGATCTGCTTAATATCATGGGTATGATCCGTGGTTTGAAGAAACATCCCGACTTTCAGCTGTAATCTCAATACATTTATTCTTGTACAAGTGTTTGTTTTGTGTGATTTGGTGTATATGTTTAAATCGTTTGTATACATGTATATGTAGGCTTATGGGCGTATACCGACATACACATATAAATGTGATTTTACATGTGTTAGCTTAATTAAAGCAGATTTTGATGTACGAGACCTGTGTGCAACACTATTCTATTAGTAGACCATGTTATCCGCTTTCCATTGTGGTTTTGACCTCAGTGAACTTATTGTTGACCGTGAGATGTGTGGCCTAAGTGACCTTTGTGTTAACATTCGTTAACCGTAACCGTACATTTAATCTCATTTGACCTTAGTATTTGTTTGAACTGTCGAGAAAAACTCTCTTTTCAATTGTTTATTAGTGGTGCCTCTACTTTATATAAGTCTGTTGAATCCAAGGGTTTTCTCGTTGTTCTAAGTGTGGTCTGATTTTACTTACGATCTACTTGTGAAGTTGTGATCTGAATTTACTTATAATGATCTACTTGTGACCTGATTTTACTTATGATCTACTTGTGAACTGATTTTATTTACGATCTACTTGTGATCTGATTTTACTTATAATCTACTTGTGATCTGATTTTACTTACGATCTACGTGTGAAGTTGTGATCTGATTTTACTTATAATGATCTACTTGTGATCTGATTTTACTTATAATCTACTTGTGATCTGATTTTACTTACGATCTACTTGTGATCTGCTTGTGGAATTGTCTAATCTAAATATTATGTGTGTGTCACTAAGTGTGGACCTACTAGAGAACTCCTAGTCTTACCTGTGGGTATTTACATGTGGTACAACCATTTAGTGCTACTGATTGTGTGTGTGTATGTGTAGGTGGTGATGTATGTATAGGTGATGTGTGTGTAGGTGATGAACTATGAGGTGATGTATGTGTAGGTGATGTATGTGTATGTGATGAGCTATGTGGTGATGTATGTGTAGGTGATGAGCTATATGGTGATGTATGTGTAGGTGATGTATGTGTAGGTGATGGGCTATGTGGTGATGTATGTGTAGGTGATGAGCTATATGGTGATGTATGTGTAGGTGATGTATGTGTAGGTGATGTGCTATGTGGTGATGTATGTGTAGGTGATGAGCTATGTGGTGATGTATGTGTAGGTGATGTGCTATGTGGTGATGTATGTGTAGGTGATGAGTTCTGTGGTGATGTATGTGTAGGTGATAAGCTATGTGGTGGTGTATGTGTAGGTGATGTGCTATGTGGTGATGTATGTGTAGGTGAGGAACTATGTGGTGATGTATGTGTAGGTGATGAGCTATGTGGTGATGTATGTCTAGGTGGTGAACTATGTGGTGACGTATGTTTAGGTGATGTGCTATGTGGTGATGTATGTGTAGGTGATGTATGTGTATGTGATGAGCTATGTGGTAATGTATGTGTAGGTGGTGAGCTATGTGGTGATGTATGTGTAGGTGGTGTGCTATGTGGTGATGTATGTGTAGGTGATGTATGTGTATGTGATGAGCTATGTGGTGACGTATGTTTAGGTGATGTGCTATGTGGTGATGTATGTGTAGGTGATGAGCTATGTGACGATGTATGTGTAGGTGATGTTCTATGTGGTGATGTATGTGTAGGTGATGTGCTATGTGGTGATGTATGTGTAGGTGATCTATGTGTAGGTGGTGAGCTATGTGGTGATGTATGTGTAGGTGATGAGCTATATGGTGATGTATGTGTAAGTGATCTATGTGTAGGTGGTGAGCTATATGGTGATGTATGTGTAGGTGGTGAACTATGTGATGATGTATGTGTAGGTGATGTATGTGTATGTGATGAGCTATGTAGTAATGTATGTGTAGGCGATGAGCTATGTGGTGATGTATGTTTATGTGATGAGCTATGTTGTGATGTATGTGTAGGTGATGTGCTATGTGGTAATGTATGTGTAGGTGATGTGCTACGTGGTGATGTATGTGTAGGTGATGAGTTCTGTGGTGATGTCAGGCTGCTACTCATTCGTCAGGGTGTCAGTGGCTTCAGTGCTCAGAGAACAAGGCAGCAGAAGAGCGCTGTTCTGGTGCGGTGGGGTCACACAGCTCGGCAGCTTCTGTGGGGCTGTGATCACCTTCCTACTGGTCAGCATATTCCATGTCTTCAAGTCTGCCAAACCTTGCGTGTAATCATCACCTGAGTAGTGGAAAGTTTTTTCTTAGTACAGCCTTCAGGCAAATCTTGCCATATATAACAAGATCAGACATGAAGATGGAGTTTTAATTGAATCTGCGGAGCTTCAAGATTTATCTGTGTTAATTTCGGGTAACCACTGGATGCTCACTGCACTTATCCGTGTGTGTCTGGATCTTTGAGAGAGAGAATGACCTCACCTAGAGCACAGTTCATTTGACGGGTCTAGTTTAGCAGTAATATTCACTTGCCGTTAATAGCGCAACACCAGTTTGTGCTATTACCCCATCTGGCAGGGTTTCATTCCTAACTATTTATTCCTAACTAATTATTCTTAACTAATCATGTCTAAAAAATTAACTATACCTAACCTTAACCACTAGTCTGTAACTATAATCAAAACAAACCCTGACTAGAGGTAATAGCTTACAGTTATGTTGCACTATTAGGGGAAAATTAACATTCTAGATAGTCGTCTTAAGTATGATATTACTTTATAGTGAAAGTCGATTGACTTTTGTTGATTGATGTACTGGTGACATTTAATAGTCTATTACTTCTACACTTAACAGTTGCACGGTCGTGTGTTATTTTGTAGAATTCACTCGCTGGAATATTATTCGCTTCTATACACTGTACATGCACATAGTTTTTGAAATATTTATCGAATATATAGCATATAGGGGCTGAATAGAAAAACCTTTGATATTCCTTAAATATTATATGCGACCTGGTAGTCGATTCTTATGGGCTCTTGTTAAAATAGCTTTCTTGTCAAAAGTTTTGAATATATTTTTAAAATTAGTTATTTTCGTAGTTAGTGGTAACGTCAGTTTCCTCACTCGAAAGCGATGTCAGTGACGGACGAGCCCAGTATTTGAACCCCTCACATACTGATCCGCGGTCGAGTATCTTACTGACATCGCCACTGGCTCCAGCCGGTGAGTTGCTCAGTTCTGACCTAATACTAGAACTTGTGAGTGCGCAGAGGTTAGTAGTAAATGTTAGTGTTTAGTTGTGACGTCATCAGGGTTTCCGTTGAACTTTGCTCTCTGTACATTGGCTGTTCACTGCATTGTGGTTGTGTTCACGGGTTGAGAACTCTACTGTCTGAGCTGCACGTCTTTGTAAGAGGCCACTAAAAAACTAGTGACTATATAATTTGTTAACGCAGTAACGTGTGTTATATTTATTATTAATTATAGTATGTTTGTTGAAAGGTATTGAATTAAAAAGGTATTAAGTTGAATATTATGTAAAACAACGCAGTACATTCCATACTTCAGTCAGATTGAAATGTCTGCTTTTGATATCGGACTGGATAGGAGGGGGGTTTTTGTTGTTGTTGTGACCACTCTGACACCTCATGCAGGTGAGAAACGGCACATTAATTCTGCATTGATTGATTAATTCATTCAGTCAGTGATTGATTGATTGATGCATTAATTCATTGAATTGCTTCAGGGAGATTGTTTTGTGACAAGGCTTATTGTTAGCGTTCCTGGCTAATTAAAGATTGTAAATAGTTTTAGAATGTTTTGTATTTTATTCATCATCATCATCCACTTCCCTTAAATCCCAGTTTAACCAGGGATTATAATATTATAATATTAAATTATTATTATAATATTAAATTATTATTATAATATTAAATTATTATTATAATATTAAATTATTATTATTATAATATTAAATTATTATTATTATTATATTAAATTATTATTATTATTATATTAAATTATTATTATAATATTATATTTTTTAGAAATGGTGACAGGATTTGTATCTACTGAGATTGGCAGCTATTTTTCAACATGATGCTGTTAGCTCAATGCCTAAAAATTAGTTTAAAATCCGAGCTTAATATATAATTACGCAAATATAATAAATATTACAACTGTTAACTTATTTAATAGTAAGATAGCGAGTGACTCCTACGATGTCCAGTCTCTTTTTGTTTTCATGCAGTTTGGATTTTTTCGGTTAATTTTAATTTACTAATTTTTTTGCTTTTCCTTGTCAGCTGAACATCATATATAGCCATAAAAGTAATGTAATTTTTACGTCCGTTTCTTCAGCCAGTGATGGTATCAGTGACGTATCAACCTAAACCTAATATTATCAATAGACTGTTATATTCTCTCTCTCTCTCTCTCTCTCTCTTTCTCTCTTCAGTGCACTGCCAAGTGGCAGGTTCAAGGTACATATTCATACTCAAACTCGAAGCCTGCTTTCTCGCTCCATAAGAGCTGTTATATTATACTTTGTTAAATCTGTGTTTCATGCAGTTAATTTTTCCGTTATATCATTTGCTGTATCTTTATTTGAATGTTGGATGTTATTGTTAACTTCCTATACGATTTCTTGTATTTACATAGACTTGCCATAGAACCCTATCTCTCAATATACAGTAGTCATACAGCTGCGCTATAAACATGTACATGTATGTTCAGTGATTAAATGATGCTAACCTTAGACATTTTACTTTATGCTGTGTTAAAAATAAAAAATGTTATTACTGGTATAATGGTAAAGAGTCATAAATATATATTTGACATTTAATAGGCGGTGCAATTAGCATATAAATGTGAATGGAAAGTCTTATGCATTAGTAACTTTATCAACTGTTACATCGTAATTGCCTAATTATGATGGTTATATGGATATGATGGATATTTTAATAGACTAATCAGTCTAAATTCTATGTTGATTGCTGGTTTACTTGCTATATATCTTTTTGTATATTCAGTTATTATGTTGAACTCGCCTGTTAATGTATGTCATAAAATGTGAACAGTGATCCTCATTTTTCACTAAAACTAAACATTTGTTTACTAAAAGGCTTTAATATTACAGTTTAACTGTTTTGCTAGTTAAAAATGTATCGAGCAGTTTCACTGTTTAGTTTAGTTAGAACTTTTTTCCTATATTTGTAAAATTCTTTATTAATATTTTCAAAGCCACTAATTTCTTGCTCTAAAACTCAATCTGTAGCCAAACAGAATGGCTCTGCGTGTGGCGTGTTGTCTCATACATTGTTAAATGCTCAATGTTGTCGTGGACGACACGGGCCCTCTAATTCTGTAGTTACATTATTTTACTCTGTTATTTTCTCAGGATGATGTTGATAATGCTCAGGAAAGCAACGGGAAACCACCTCAGAAGTCACACTTTTCCCAAGCTATAGGCTGCATAAGGTATGGATAAGGCATAGACTTTGTGAAGGGATTAATTTGTTGATCTAAGGAGTGCTCTTATGGAGCGAGAAAGCAGACTTTGAGTATGAATATGTACCTTGAACCTGCCACTTGGTGGTGCACTAAAGAGAAGAGAATGTTGTTAACATTTAACAGTAATTCGCTAATGATTTTGCCGCTGGCTGAGAGGTTAGGTTTTTGACTACCAACTGGTTACTAGTACGTAGTCAAAAACCATTAAGTTACTGTCCATGGTTCATGGTTCAAATATAAGTGCCTCCCTAGCTGATGTCTTACGAGAGATTAGACTGATGTAGAAGTTCAGTGCAAGATGTTGCAACTCTTTATGTTGCAATTAATGAATTAGGATTAAATTACTATAGACATTTTATAATATGTGGCGGTAACTCTGCTCACATAATAAACAAAGCCTAGTGGGAGAGTGGGAAGGGGTGTGTCACCGTGTGCTTCTATTGACGGCTGGACATTTTCAATATATTCTTAAATCCTCCTCCTCAGTGCACTACCAAGTGGCAGGCTCAAGGTACATATTCATACTCAAAGTCTGTTTTCTCGTTCCATAAGAGCACTCCTTAGATCAACAAGTTAAGCCCTTCATGAAGTCTATGCCTTATCCATACCTTATGTAGCCTATATATTCGTATATATTTATTATGTATTTCTTCATTTATTAACATAATGGTATTTTACATAATTGCATGCAAATTATATTTCAATTTCTTGTCAAATGATGATAAACATATGTCATAATTTACAGGTAATATATATATCTAGATAGAATAACTAGAGAGGATATATTACATTTTAAGGATATATTACATTACAGTTGCCTTCCGTAAAACAATCAATTTTATGATGCACAGTGGCGCCGCTGCAACGAATGAAATAATACGTAAGGTGATTTTTCAAAGTAAATACCTTTTATAAAAGGTCTATAGAACTGAGCTTCAACAAGAGAATACGTAACGCTAGTTAAGATGGTAGCTTTTAGTGAATTAATGTGATACGAAATAGATCTTTTCGGCAATAGCTATAAATAGAACATCGGGGACACCAAATGTAAACATTGGACAAGAAAATGTAAACACTGCATAGAATACCATTGAAATGTACTAGTTCCTCATAAAATTTCTAATACAAGCTTTCTTTAGAAATGTTATTTACTTTACAACCTACTATACGGATATGAATTAAAGAATAACTTAACACTTATAGTTTAACTCTGACACCCGTTATAACGATATGCATGAATTATAACGAAGTTGTAATGTAGGCCCATAGCATTTACATGTAAATATATGTATCAGATGTCAACATAAACAAACCAGTGTTAACATGCAACAAAATATATTTTCAATTACCGAACTGATCTATAGAAAGTAAAGCTGGATAGGGCATACATTAGAGGGGTGGTTTGCTGAAAGATCTAGTGGATGGAAGAATGCAAGGGATTTTTAAAAGTCGGAAGCAGACCAAAACATGGGATGTTAGATGAATTGATAACAAATTCGTATGTAAAGATGAAAGTAGGTTGAAGAATATTAGTGGAAGAGGTATATGCCATGGACCTGCCGTTAGGCAGTGCTCTCGAAAAGAGAGTTTAAATTTTTATCTATTTAAAGTACAATAGAAGCTCATAATATATTGTATGTTAATGGATTAGCCGTTCGCTTTACGGTTACATTTGTAACTATTTATTGGAGGTTCTATTGGTGAATTAGTAGAACTTGTTACATTTGTAACTATTTATTGGAGGTTCTATTGGTGAATTAGTAGAACTTGTTACATTTGTAACTATTTATTAAAGGTTCTATTGGTGAATTAGTAGAATTTGATACATTTGTAACTATTTGTTAGAGGTTCTGTAGGTGAATTAGCGGAACTTTAATCAGAATTGTTCACTTTGTTCTGTGAATACATAATTTAGACGAATGTTTTTCGATCCCGCAGAGCGATTTTATATTTAGTTGTTTTGTTTTTTGTCGAGTGTAAGTGCTTCATCTTGACACCTTAGCGACACACTATCGCTGTGTTACTGTCATTCATGACCACATCGATCAGTACGGTTTTAATGGGTACCAACCATGTTTAAGTAATTTGTAGTAGCGTTTTAGGGGTGTTGTCTTGTTAACCACATTTGTAAATTAATCATCACTTTAGACGCACTAATGCTGTAATTATGATTAAATTGACTATCTTTCTCTCTCTAGTGTTCTGCCAAGTGTCAGGTCCAATGTTCGTATTCGTACTATCGAGTCTGCATTCACTCTCCTTACAGACACTCCGTAGATCAACGAGTTAATCTCTTGAAGAACTCTATGCTATGCGTACCTTAATGTAGCCAATAGCTTGGGAACAATATGGCTACTGAGGTGGTTTCTCGTTGCCTTCCTCAGTTCTTGCTGAGTCACCCCTTACAGTTTTTGCTCAGTGCAGTTACGGTTGGTCTATTCTTCAGCGTTCATGGCACAAAACGGGAATAATTTTATATATTATGTATTAAATCTTTTTTATTAGATATTTTGACGTGGCCTAATCATTGGGTAATAGATTTACATGTAGGAGCCGTAGGTTCGATTCTTGATTAGCCAATCTTGGAGTAAACTAATGTCAAACTGGTTAAATGTTCCTTTGTTGAATTTGTTGTACGAATATATCGACCTATTCTTTTATGTCATTATTCATTAACGAATAAAATTTTAAACATTCTGATTAAAATTCATTATAAAGGTAGAGCTAATGTTAACGTCAGTTTCCTCACTGGAAAGCGATGTCAGTGACGGGTGAGCCCAGGATTTGAACCCCGCACACACTGATCCGCGGTCGAGTATCTTACCGACGTCGCCACTGGCTCCAGCCAAATTAAAATCCATTATAAAATAAGCTAGGATACTCTTGATACTCTAATGTCCTTTCAAGGATTCAATCTTGAAGGAGGCTCGCAATTTATACAATGTGTGCCATTATATTTTGGGCTTAAGGTAAATTTTACTTGACACCATGGGGGCACATGACACCCCACCCCCTTCGCTACGCTATTGGCGCTACTTCACTTGACAGTCAGTCATGAATTCTCAGTTACACAAAGTAAAATGCTAAACCTAAGTTTAACGTCGGTTTCTCTTCTTCAGTTTGCTGAGAGGGACTGTACGGTGGGGTTTAGAACCTGTTAACTCTTGCTTGTTAGGCGTGAGCGTTAATATAGTGAGAAATTATAAATAGGAGTCAATATTCCATGTAAATTATGCAAAGAGTTTTTAAAATCAATGTCGCAAAGTTCATATACCACAATTAATTAGCCAGAAAATGTTTGCCTAAATAAAATATGGCTGTTTAATACATCATTGTAGAAAGGAATTTATTTCATAATTATGCAGAGGAGCTAGTTCCATACAATGTAGATATGGATTTAAAATATTAAGTTAAAAGCTACAAGATACTGGGCCACTCTCACCAGCAAAGTTTATTTTTTTCTTATTGAGCTCAATCCTGTTTGCATATAGTGAGGTACATCAGAACAAGAGTCTGAGTTCATTTCGCCGTTCAGATCGTTTATCAGAACTCATTGGGGTCACCTGGGAGTCAAGAGGTCAAATCAAGAGGTCAACCTCTAATCATCCAAGTTGATCGTAGTTTTGAAGCGCTGATCACGTGACATCTCGTAATCTATCTCAGCGCCTGTGTAAACAATGCAAAACACATGAGAGGTAGCTTTGTTGTGACTTGAATAATGAAAAAACAAAATTAAAACCTGAATAGGAGTGCTAACTGAAATGAATTGAGCACTAGTATTAAAAGTCTACTTAATTAACAGCTATTTTCTAATCGTTAAAATTCGAGAATTAGATTACTAAAGCTGTATTAATCATGCTTGACTGAGGCCTTGGTACAACAACAACAACGATTAACACACAATTAACGTGTTGTGGTTGCTAATGCCAGCATGCTGAAAGGAGCACATGGAAGTTTGTCCTGAGTAGGAATGCTTGGTCTCTCTAGAGTAATTAACTTGGAGGACCAATAGTATAAGACTGTATGGAAGTAGACTGTCTCACCTATAATAAGTGGGACATGCAACCTTTACTAGGGTTGATAAGCGAAACTCTCTTAGAGAATGCATTCCCTAACTTATATCCAGTGCCAGAACTTGAGAACTGGAGTAAGATGAGAGTGAAGCTACCGAAGACTGCACGTGTTAGGGAGACGGCTACTAACCCGGAGATGGTCGTTGGTTGTAGACATGATCATCATAGTGGTGTGTGTGGTAGCGAGTGACTGGTTTAACATAGTCGACGCTTGTTCTGAACCCTCTCACATCTCCCGGCTTGTCGTACGTACTGCCCACTGGCCCCGGTGCATATGTACTAAGCCGCACCGGCTCGTACGTCTGTCTCGGTGCATATGTACTGACGGGTGCAGGTGCACTGAACACAGGAGGTGGGGTTATCACGCCCATTGTGTTGACAGGCCGGTGCTGATGACGTCTGATGCCCGTCAGATATTTCTGAGAATGCACGTTGATGACGTCATCACTTCTTGTGGACACGTGGTCATCGTAGTCATAGGCTGGGCAAGTGCCGTTACAGCAGATCTAAAAAAATTAAACACGCATTATAGTGAATAATCAACTGTGTTGATATCTATCATTTTTTAATACCACATGGTTAAACCGTTAGGCAATTTAGACCATTTTCCGTATAACCAGTCCTCTGAATGTCTGAGATTCTACTCTCAGATCAGCGCAGCTGGGATTTGAACCCACGAGGGTTCAATTCACCTCAGGATCTCTCATTTAAGACTTCATGTCGTTACCTCTACGCTATTAAGACTGTATCTACATGTATAGTAAACCAATCAATCAGCTATTAATCAGCATCTCTATCATTGCATCAGTCAACCAACAGATCCTCTAAGTTAATCAATAAATCACCTAAATGCTATAGACTTCAGAATTACGTGATCGGTGTTAGTAGGCCTATGACAGGCTTCTCTCTTAGTGCACTGCTTACTGGCAGGTCCATGGTACATAACGCCTCCACTCTTCTCTGTCTTCCGCCTTCCTCTTCATTTCCACATATGAGTGGATCTTTAAATCATGTAACATACCTAATCTCGGCCTGCCCCTGCCTCTTTTTCCTTCCATTCTACCTTCTATGACCTCTTTTAATAGACCTTCCCCCTTTAGAATGTGTCCTATTCATCTCTTCTTCCTATTTTTTAATATATTTATCAACTGTCTATCTGTGCCAACTCTTTCCAGGACTTCCTCATTTGTAACCTTTTGAGTCCAGCTGATCCTCTCCATTCTTCTCCAAATCCACATTTCCAATACCTCCAGTTTCCTAATATCTCCCTTCCTTAAGGTCCATGTTTCACATCCATACAATAGCGTGGTCCAAATCAAAGTTTTCACTATTTTTATCTTCGTGTCTTTCTTTAGAGTTTTTGCTAATAGTTCTTTTCTACTACCAAAGGCCGCTTTTGCTTGTGCAATCCTACTGCATATTTCCGTCTCACAATTCCCATCATCGGCCACAGTATGACCCAAATATTGGAAACTCCTTACCTGTTCCAATCTCGTACCATTTATTGCGATATCAACTTCACCCTCATCACTGGACACTCAGAATGGCTAAAGCGTGATATAGCCTACACTTGTAGGCCCAGCACACAAAACGCGCGCAGCACACAGCTGGAGCCTCACTGCAGCGCACGTCTACGTCGTATCATACTACATTGTGTTTTTATAACTGACGCCGCTCATTATTTTTGCAATGATCATGGAACGAACTGACCAATGTTCGTGAAATTTACAGTACCTGTAAATTTCACAGCTGAGAATTCCTTTTAGTGACTTTCTATATGCATTTCAACTTCAGTTTCATTTTGAAGGTTAGATTTGTGAGCTAGCTTTCAACTGTATAACAAATAGTAGGATAGAAATAAATAAGAATAATTTATGTTTAAATTATATTGGTTTAATCGAACGTCTCTTAGTCATTTTGATTGAGAAAATGGAAGTTAAACTAAATATTATTATTAGTTATATCAAGAGTAGGATTTTTAGTGTTTATTTATTTAAGCATTGATGAGTGATCGAATTCATTTTCTCGATGATTTTTTTGAGTATAGGCCTACTCTAATATATACATATAGATATATTTATATATATATATAT
>CAJHZI010000532.1:952500-960000 GCA_905160935.1 Enchytraeus crypticus | reverse complement strand
TCTTTATTTTGAATTTCTTTATTTTAATTCTTTAATTTCTACTTTATATTTTCGTTTTAAGTTCACCATGGTTCACATTTAAATTGTGCTCACTTATTGCATTTACTTGTTTGTTTGCATTGCTTGTGAACTGTACAGGGTTGAATGACCCTTTTGGTGATCTAAATAAATAAAATAAATAAATAAATATTCTGCCATGTGGTATAAGGTGTTTATTCTGCCTCACAGTGTTTTCTCAGATGTACTAATAATAACTCTATAGATCTAAAGATGTTCCTAGCTCAAACGTTAAGCCCCTACTTAAACACCATTATTTAGACATAACATTAAAAAAACAATTAGAGTGCTAAAGTCATCAACGACAACATCGAGCACTATTGAGACAAAATCAAGCCGGCGAGCAAAAAGAAGGTCCAAAAACGGTGGAAATTTCAAAATCCAGAAAATCAGTCCAAAGTATTGACATGAGCTTCTTGGAACATATGCTTTCTGAGGTTTGTCGATAGAAATATATTGACTATCGGATTTGTTCTTGAGGGGCTATAAGCATCATGAATGGCTAATTGATTTATGTATCGACAAATTTATTGAATGATTGACTGATTGCTCTGTGACTGATTGATTTATTGACAGATTAATTGAATAATTAACTGATTTAGATTTCTATAGTCCTAGCATATCTAGCCCACTCCTGGAAAACGATAAGTTTCTGTAAACAACTGATTGAATCATTGATTAATTACGGATTGATTGATTAATTGATTGATCGCGAAACTTGCCGGAGTTAGTCAGCTCTGGCATCAAGATCCTTCACAAGGGCAGCTGAATCAACATGGAATAAACTACCGGCATCGCTGGTAGTTTATTCCAATTCCAAGAACTCGGAACATCATCCTTTAAATCCAAGCTTAAAATATTTTTATTTAGTGGAGTGGATTGGGACTAGTGTGCTGCCTTCTTTTTCCCGTACCTACGATTGCAAGTGTTGCTTGCACACATCGGTGCGCAGTAGTGCATACTACTACTACTACTATTGATTGATTGATTGATTGATTGATTGATTGATTGATTGATTGATTGATCGATTGATTGATTGATTAATTGATTAATTCATTGATTGATCGATCGATCGATTGATTGATTTATTGATTGATTCATTCATTGATTGATTGACTGATTGATTGATTGACTGATTGATCGATTGATTGATTGATTAAATCATTGTTTGATCGATCGATCGATTGATTGATTGATTGATTGACTGATTGATTGATTGACTGATTGATTGATCGATTGATTGATCGATTGATTGATCGATTGTTTGATTGATTGATTGATTGATTGATTAATTAATTGATTGATTGATTGATTGATTGATTGATTGATCGATTGACTGATTGATTGATCGATCGATCGGTTGATTAATTGATTGATTGATCGATTGATTGATCGATTGATTGTGATTGATTGATTTGTTGGCTGGTAGGTTGGTTGGTTGATTGATTTATTGATTGATTGATTAATTAATTAATTGATTGATTGTCTGATAGAACAATGACTCCGGCAGCCCTACCATATCTAGCCTGATCCTGGGACACGATGTGTTTGCCCTCCTCGCTGGCGAGAGACCAGTAGGCGAAGCCGAGGCTGAGAGCGAGCATGAAGGGCAGACTGAACCAGGCAACGGCCCCGCACAGATAGCCCCACACCGTGTGCATGGGGCGTGACACCACCGCCCCGGTCCAGAACGACTGGTTCACAAACACGCTGCTCAGGCCACCTAGCGAACAAAACAGAAATAAAAATACATATTATAAGGATCTGAACGCCAATCAATCTTAGTCTAATTATTCTAATTCATTTTCTTCTCTTGAAAGGTCATTAGCAGTGTACTGCGTTGAACATATAACGGAGTAAGGGGACGATGTATAATTCATTTTATATATAACGATAATATACTTGTGTAATTAAACTGTATTCTAATGCGTTACACTTCATTGTATTACATTTTCAAGCCATTAGTTGTAGTTAGCAACATGATAAAGGCCATGTTGTTTTAAGAATTAAACAACCGTGTAAATATGCACGTGTCGTAGAAGGCGACATAAAACTAGATCCAAACCAACATCAGAAAGGGCATTTGGTTGGTGACTAGGCTCCAGATATTGCAATAAAAATTTTAATGAATGGAAAATAGTCTATTCGTATCCCGATCCTGTTTATATTGGGATTTAAGGGAGGATGATGATTATAAGGATCTAAACTAGAGATAGGAATTTTATGAATTTCCAGAGTTCGGGTTCGGTTCGGTTTGTTGAAAATGAAAGTTCGGTTCGGTTCGTGTTCGGTTCTAAGAAGGCTTCGGGTTCGGTTCGGATTCGGCTTCCTTTCCAACTCCAAAGAGTCCGATTCGAGTTCGAAATGGTTTGGTTTGGATAATGTTGCAATTGTTTAACTTTACTTAAAATAATTATTGTTATGACAAACATGTTTAAAATGGTTTATGGTAAATATGCTTAACAATTAATTGCGTCATAATTGCTGCCACATTTTTTCACCTGGGTAATAGTATAACAATGAAAAAAGGAGAGAAGTGGTATTTATTCCTGTACATTTCTTAAAATATTGTTAGTTGATCAACAAACGTTCATAATATAGATAATTAGCTTTATTATTGTATCTGAAATATTTTCCTTGATTATAACGAGCAAATAGAATGCTTCATCAATTTTTTAATTTTTATTGTCACTGTAGGCCTATAATTATATTAGATACGTTTATAATTAAGTGGAAATGTCTTGGCTAAAATTTGATCCAATATTTCAGAGACAAAGTGCAATTTAGTAACATAAAAATGTCAAATGAAGATGATTTAGTAAAAACGTGTACTTCCATAGAAAAATGATCATAACCTACACCGTTTGCTATCAACTGACCAGTAATAAGCATCGTAATTTATCTTAGGGTTTCAAATTTCAAACTCTCAGATCAATTATGAAGTGACGAAAATAGTTATGAAATTATTGCATTGCTCTGGTGCAAAATTATTTACTCCAGATAGCCTTAACACATATAGAATGTCATATATAATTATTTGTAAATATGGCTGCAAAAATATTAAGGTAGCACACTAAAATTAGAAAAAATTCATAATTTGAATTTAACAAAAACAAATCCACCTAGATTGAGTCTAGCATTTTCAGATTTTATGGGATACTATCATCACTATTGTCTCTTTGATGTTAATCTTCATTCCATATTTCAATGCCGTATCATTCAGACTATCCCTTCTCTTCTGTAGGCCCGTCTCGCTTCCCGCTACCATTCCTTTGTACCGCTACCATTTTAAAATTTGTGTCGGAACCAGCCTTACCCGAATATACGCTGTTAGATACTGTAAGACATGTAAATGCAAAAACTAATATATATTTGTATTGTTCTTACTATCTTTATTGAATGTCAGGCTGGTGAAGAAGAGAGGAACTCGAAGAGTTTGGTTCAGTTTGGTTTGGACGAAGTCTGGGTTCGGGTTTGGTTCGGGTTCGGCCAGAGTCTGGGTTCGGGTTCGGTTCGGCCAGAGTCTGGGTTCGAGTTCGGTTCGGTCAAAATTCTAGATTTTAGTGTTCGGTTCGGTTCGGGTTCGGTTCGATTCCCAACTCTAATATATATATATATATATATATATATATATATATATATATATATATATATATATATATATGTATGTATATACATGTATCTATATAGAAATCGTTCATAAATATATAGGAGTAAGAGGACTATGTATAATTGCATTTATATATAACGATATAATATATAATTATACAGTATTGATGCCATGATGTAGGTCAGAGAGGATTTGAAACAGTCTACGCGTATTCCGACCCTAGTTGAATTGCAATTCAAGGGAAGAAGATGATGATACAATTATACAGTATTCTAATGCATTACATTTCATTACATTGCACTTTCAAACCATTAGTTGTAGTTAGCAACATCTATTTTATTTACTAATTATCTTAAACTATAACTTTATAGATTCTATCGGTTTAATATATATGTCCAGTACACTTACACAGCACCACCAGGATTCCTTCCATCAGAGCGTATCTGGAGTGAAAGGTCATCAGGGACTGATCCTGAGTCCTATTGGTTCCCTGAAGACCACAAGTCTTCCCATAGATCTGAGCCTGGTCACCCCATTGGTCGCTATCTGGGCCACTGTCCTTGACCTTTTCCTTGAATGTGTGTATGACGTAGAGCAGCGAGATCCCTGAGATCAGTACAGAGGTGAAGTAGGACAAGTACACTCCTCCCCCCACCCCTCCCACCAAAGTACTGGCTGCTATAGCGAGTACTAGTACTGCGCAGATAGCCGTTGTGTTAGTATCTGCAGAACACAAAACAGAGTACCTAGTTAATGATGATGTTACCAAAAAAAGATTTATATTAAAGCTTGTTATGTGTAGAGTTGGTTAATAATTGAAGTGAGTATCTAATTATTGATTATTATAGTGAACTGCTTCATTAGCAAAATCCCCAAGAATATTGGTATATAATAAGGAATGTCATAAATAATTTAAAAATTCACTCGTATGTGGACATGAAGAAAAAGACGGAAGATAGAGATGAATAGAGGCGTTGTATAACATGGACCTGCCAGTAGGCAGTGCACTTAGAGAGAGAGAGATATAGAGAATGAACTGGTATTTCATTATTTATCAAATTACGCAAATAATTTAAATATATAAATAGTTATTTATTATACTAAGTCATAAATCAAATATGATATTAGAATTCTTAATGCAAATGTCGATATAGAGTGATCTAGCCTATTGTATAAAGTTACTGATTACCCTGATGTAGACTGTTAAGGATACGACAAGCCTCCATGAGTATAGCTCCAGATAGAATGATGTTGAGAGTGAGGGCGAAGATCATGAGCACAATATGGGGACCTCTTCCAAAGCGTGCGTACACCACCTGATCAATCAATCAATCAATCAGTGCGTACACTACCCAATTAATCAATCAATAAAAGCGTGCGTACACTAACTGATCAAACAATCAATCAAGTGTTCATATACAACCTGCTCAATAAATCAAAGGGTAATTGACAAATATATGAGATTGTTAACATTTGATGTTGTCATGTGTGATGTATAATCATACAAAAAGATATGATAGAGTATTACAATCGGATCACAATTAGAATCTGCTCAAGCAATCTCAAAGTCCATACGTGTTCAAGTAATCGTCATCATCATCACCATCATAATCATGGTATATTTATTTTCGCACCTGAAGTATGTAGGTCAGACCAGAGTATGTCGGTCAGACAGAGTATGTAGGTCAGACCAGAGTATGTGGGTCAGACCAAAGTATGTAGGTCAGACCAGAGTATGTAGGTCAGACCAGAGTATGTAGGTCAGACCAGAGTATGTGGGTCATACCAGAGTATGTAGGTCAGACCAGAGTATGTAGGAGGTCAGATCAGAGTATGTAGGTCAGACCAGTGTATGTAGGTCAGACCAGAGTATGTAGGTCAGACCAGAGTATGTGGGTCAGACCAGAGTATGTAGATCAGACCAGAGTATGTAGGTCAGATCAGAGTATGTAGGTCAGAATAGAGTATGTAGGTCAGACCAGAGTATGTAGGTCAGACCAGAGTATGTAGGTCAGACCAGAGTATGTGGGTCATACCAGAGTATGTAGGTCAGACCAGAGTATGTAGCTCAGACCAGAGTATGTAGGTCAGACCAGAGTATGTAGGTCACCACTGAGTTACCTGGAGGAAGGTCTTAGCACCGGGTGACTTGAGGCGCAGCTCGAAGGCGACCATAGTGAAGAGCAGCAGTACAGTGGCGCCAGCTGCCGAGTGCCAGAACTGTCCCACCAGCCCAAACTAACAAATACAATCAATCAATAATAATTTAACGTCCGGTTCCTAGCCATAAGGCAATGTCAGGGACGTCTCTTGCGGACTCAACACAAACAGTCGCCAAAGCACCGCACGATGACGACTGAGTACACAGAGACCACAAGAGAAAGCGAGATCAAAACAGTGCAAGTCCAAGATCTAAGGCAAGCGGACAAAAAATTAGACCTACGGCGGAAAGAGATGGGTTTTAAGCTTGCCAAGGAAAGTACCAATACAACAACAACAACCACATGACATTTACACAATGCTAGCATATGACTTGAATTGAAGACAGAAAAGAGGTCAGAGGAAGACCGAGACTGGGGGAAGCTGGATGATTAGATTCCGTATTTGCTATGAAGAGGAAATCAGACGATAAAACTATGTGAGAGAGAGAGAAAGAGAGAGTATATGACTTATGTTAGCGTATTAGTATCTTTTGGAAAATAAAATTTACTAGCGTAAGTGGTCACTACACTTTACCTGTAGAAAGTAGTTAAGGTTTAATGAGCCTTATACCTTACCATGAATATGTGCCCACACACATTGGGTTAAATACAGTGACGCTAGCTTGATTATTTATTCAACCCAATTAACTGAGTTAAATTTTTCTAGTTTTATTTCTTGACTTTAAATGGGCCAACATTTAAATTCCGACATGGAAATATTGATTCAAAATGCAACAGGGTCTGTATATTGTTGCTTGAAGCTTTATAAAGTAGAGCCTTGGTAATATGCGACTGAATAAGAACTGAGGAAGGAAAGGGAAATCATCTCAAAAGCCACATTCTTCCAAATTATAGACTACATACTCTTTTTGAGAGCGAAAACGGAATATATATATTTAGGATTATGTACCTTGGAACTGACACTTGACTCAACATTAGAGAGAGCGAGAAAGAGAGAGTGAAAGAGAGCGAGAGAGAGAGAGAGAGAGAGAGAGAACCTTGGCATAATACACTCTGTTAAGCATTAACTTAGCATTAACTTAGCATTGAGCTTAAAGTAAAATCAATATATTGTCACTATTTGATACATAATGTACACTACCACCACTCTACTAGACCTACCTGATACACGATGTGTATACCACAGTGTACACTATCGCCACTCTACTAGACCTACCTGATACACGAGATGTACACCACAGTGTACACTATCAGGTGTACACCACAGTGTACACTATCAGGTGTACACCACAGTGTACACTCTGCTAGACCCACCTGATACACAGAGGCGGTGGACCATGTGAAGCCTGACGACCAGAACCAGCGACCAATCACAGCGCAGGCGAGCAGAGCAAAGTTGACGTCACCTCCAGCATCAAAGTACGTGTCCAACAGCTGACTGTCCTCATACAGACAGCGTCTGTATCAATCAATACATCAATCAATACATAGATCAATCAATACATAAATCAATCAATACATAGATCAATCAAGACATACATCAATTTATACATAGATCGATTAATATATAGATCAATCTATACATAGATCAATCAATATATAGATCAATCTATACATAGATCAATCTATACATAGATCAATCAATACATAGATCAATCAATACATAGATCA